>AWUE01020233.1:0-110511 GCA_001974825.2 Corchorus olitorius | reverse complement strand
TTAATTTTTTTAAAATGGAGGGCTATGTTATATATGCCATGAGAAATGACACACAATGATGCAAGAGTTAGAACTCGAAAGTCGAATCTCAATTGCAAGAAACCTGCAAGTGAAGCAAGATCTTGAGTTCGAGACTTGTAAATGAAGAAAATAAATATTGGGAAAGTTTCTTCCCATTTGAGGTTACACGATTCGAGTCCAAATTAGTTGATGTACAATGTAGCTACCGCCTACCAGGTACCCGGAAAGCTTTAAAAAAGGCAGACCATTCTGACTAGTTAGCCAAGTATCTACTTTTTCTAGCATACTAAAAATAAAAGGGTTTCAAATTTGTCAAGAAGAGGGAAAGGATGAAGATGGGTTAAAACTTAAAACTTAAAAAGTAACTATCCTAGGAAAAACATCCATCTGCTTATAAAATTCAGTTTGCCTTAGCATTGTTGGTACTTGTTAGTAACTCTTAACAAGTAAGAATTCTGATACTAAAATTTAGATGTCTTAATAAATCCTTGAAAGTTGACATGTTTTTCTTTCCCTTATTATGTTCCTTTCAATGGACCCTTAATTACTTTCGGTGGAAGGGGTAGGTTGGCCATTATTTATATTTTTCCTCTCTCAGCTTCAAGTTCAATTAGGATCTTTTTGTGTTTTGTTCTTCTAGTAATTTAAAACTGGAATTGTCTTTAACTCAAAAGCATGCCTTAGTTAATGTTGTAGATAAATGTCTTCTTCAGACATGAAAACATATACAAATATCTAAGGTTGCCCATCTTTTCTGCTCATTCCTCCATTTTTCGGTTGCCTCCCTATTTTAAGGAAACCTTTTCTTCAAGCAGTAGTCTTTTTCTTCCATTAACCCAAACAAAAAGGTAAAAAGAAACTTCTGCTTGTTAGGTTTTTTCAAGCTTGAAATTTAATAGATGGACCAAAATGTGGGAATTGGGGCCCAAGAAAGTTGGGCCATGGTGAATTCATAACATTATTAGCAGGCCAGTCAGTATCCATTCGGCCCAAGAGCTATGTAAAAGTTGGTTGGACTTGTATGCATCAATGTTGGCACTTGGAAGAGCTATTTAGGCCTATTTTTGACTTTATCATATATAATAATAATATAATAATATGAAGAGGGTTAAGAGGATAATATAATGTTTTTCAATGAAATTTAATTATTTAAGTAGTAAGACATGTGTCATAGCCCCTGCGGGGTGGTTTAGTGTCAGGAAACAAAGTGTAAGGTTTCTGTAAGCATGATCATGGGTTCGAGTCTGAGTAAATATATTGTTTTCTCACATAGACTCTTACATGTCCCCACCCCTGTGTTAATATCTACTCTTGGCAAGCCCCACTACTACCCGTAGGTGTACCCTCGTCATGGAGTCCCTAGGGTTTAACAGGGAGCGGGAAACTGAAAATCCATAGGGTCAATGATGCCCACCACCAGGAAACTTTTTTCTGGCAAAAAAAAAAAGTAAGACATGTTTCATATGTTACAAAATTATAGGGCATGTATCATGCTCTTGAATCTGGTAATGGGATAAAATTTTTGCGATCATATATATGAGACAATTTCCCTTGAATTTTCTCGAATTAATATTTAGTACATCGATAATGTATAATTTTTTTAGAAAATATACTAAAATTTGTCAATATTTGAATCTTAATAACTAGACCACCACTCTAATAGTAATACAAATATACAATTGGTTGTAGAACTTTCATTAACTATGGTCTACTAAAAAATGGCATGCACATCTAGTCGGCAACTCATACGTACGTTCTTGCTTTGCATGCAATCTAGCTACACATTGATAGATATGAATCCTATGATAAAGTTGGTTCACATTGATTAAGGCTCCCACACACACTTTGTGCGTTAATTTGATCTAAATTTAAGCCCCTCTAATTGTAGTTTCTCGTTAGTAGTTAGCTACTTAAAAGTTCGTAAATGAAAGTTCAATAAATCTCTAAATTTTCACAAGAATTGACAATTTATCTTAATCTTGTGAAAATGAAGTAATCTCTCATATTCTCAAATTATTCTATGATAAATTAAACAAACTATTGTTGGTTTGAAGGCATGCATCAAAATTCTGATTTTATGCGTTTCAAAAGTTCAAGGTTAACACTAGAATAGGAATAATAAACCAATGGGTACAAAATTATATTAGACGAATAGTAAAACTATATATGTTTCAAAACTAGTGGATCAAAAAGTTTCTTTAAGAAAAGATAAAAGGAAATTATACACATAGCTTTATGTTATGGACATTATAACGTTATTCTTTGACCTCAACAACCCTAGGCTTTTGACTCTTTTGAGAATTATCATAATTTTTTTCAACATTACACGTGTACTTGAAATTTGAATACATGTGCATGATAAAATAAAACATTAAAACTTAAAAGCATAAATAAATAATAATAACTAAAGCAATAGTGCACACGTTATCTTGACAAAATCAAACAACATTCTTATATTTTCAACATATACTATATAGTATTTTAATTGATTAATCAAATATTTAAATGTGATGTTGATGCTAAATTTGAGTAATTGTTTCCTCCAATCAAGAGATCAAAATTTTTTATATCAATAATTCACCTAGCCAATAAGGTCTCTCTAGCAAAGTATTGGTTCGAGTTTAACTCATGAAATGTCATCCATATTCGTGAATGTCTTAAGAATTTTTACGCATTTTAGGTCTAATGTGATTCAATTTGAAACTAATTAGACTATAATGTGACAATTGTATTTTGTAAAACTAAGGAGTGAGAGATGTTCAATTAGAATTTTTTTTAATGAATTTCAACCTCTTAATCGTTTCGATTGATCAGAATTTTGGCTTGATCAGTTGTTAATAAGTTTGTAAGAGATCCTATCATGTTATTCCTAGAGACAAATTTGATAATTTTATCCTACTACAATTCATGCACAAAATACATACGAAATGTAGAATACGAGATATATGAATATAGATTAGGAACTTCATTAAACAAATAATCCTACCTACCACCCAAAGTTCAACAAAAAAAAAAAAAAGAGTCAACCAAGTGGACGTTTCAAATCAAATGGAACCCATTTGACGGGACCCACTCTGAGCCCTTTAAACGGTCTGGATCTAAAACTTAGTGGGCCCACGATACAGCCCACATAATTGGGCAGCCGCCATAAATAGTAACCCTGAGTTCTCCATAAAAAATAGAAAGAAGAAAAAAGGCCCAGCCGTCGAAGCCCCGCCTTTCCCGGGCTAAATTCTTTATTCAACTTCTGGCGGGAAAACAAAAGCCCTAAAATTTGTAACCCTAGGGCGATTTTCGCGCCAAAAAAACGAAAAAATCCCGGGCAGCCGCTGCCGGGCAACGAGGGGGGGCAGCTAAGGGAAAGGCTGGGCGGGCGGAGTAAATAAAAAGTGCTCAAAACCGCGTGAAACTGAAAAAAGCACGCCGATGATTGGTCTGTCATATAGGTAGGGTACCACCCGTGTCACAATAAAATAGTGTTAATTGGGCTTAGAATCTTCTATCTTTGTCTTAGGATTCCTGAGTCTGCCCATGTGTACATGTCCACTCTATTTCTTATTTTACCCCCTTTGTTTTTTGTACATTGGATTCCCCCTTTTCTTCTCAACTTTGGTTTAGACTTAGACCAATCCTTTCTTTCTTTCCTTTTCTTTCTACATTAATTAGATCAAACCCAACCCATTATTTTGCTTAGACTTGTCTTTTTTTTATAGTACCAAAATCTTGTAATGTGTGTGAATTTGGTCTAAATGCAATAATGCAATTAATTGAAGTCAATAATGTTGAAATTATTTTTAGGGTTTCTTCTTTCTTTTTAACGCTATTTACTCTTAAAGGTTGTACACCCACTCACATCTATGTTGTTAACTCAATTGATAGTTGTATACATATCTATGTTATTAACTCAGTTTAATATAGTTTGTATAGTGTATAGACCTTGACGTTCAACATTGGAGTTTCATAAAATGTGGATTTGTTTTAGTAGTTTCATTGAATGTTTAAACATAAGGAGAGTTTATCTAATTTTGTTAATGTACAAATTGGAAAAACAAATTTTCTTGATGAAAAGAAAAGAACATAGATTTGTCATTTGATTGAGCCTTTTTTTTTTTTACAAATTTGATTGAGCCTTTAAACTAATTAGACAAACTAGTGATTCCCCCTCTCTCCCCCCGGCCATTAAATAAAAGTAACAAAGTAGTAGGTCAAATTGATTGAGAAATTAAAGAGGAGAGAACATTTATATAATTTCTCTATGACTAGTACTAAAGGGATATCATATTTATTCCTTTTGTTTAGTACTTTTGATCCATTGGTTTTTCATTTTTCGCATACAAGCAAGCTTGTTTTATAGTACTTAGAACAAAAAAAGTCTTATAAGCTTGTTAAGCCTAATTGAATATGAAATATGTTTCAAATGTGAATTGTCAATTATTTGGCCTTTTAGTGACTAAGAAAAGCATAATTTTTTAAGCAATGGATGCATTCATTACTTTGAGTCAAATATTCGTGTAGAATAAAACAAGCCTATGTATTAATGTGTTGAAATGTGTTATATAAACATTTTCAACATTAAGTTGTACCAAATGATGAATTTATACCCCAATAGAATTTCAAGTGAAACTGTGAAAGATCAAGATTCTTTTGCACAAGGTGGTACAAAGTCTTCCCTACACTCGATATTGATTGAAAGCTCACAAAAGGTTTTAATTTTTTTTTTTTTATATTTATGGGAGAACAACAAACGCCGCGATACTCTCATGACATCCGCTAATAAAAGAAAGGCTTAATGTCCAAAATCCCCCCTGGAATATCACAAAAATGACACTTTGCCCCATAATCTTTTTTTGGTCAAGCTTTACCCATGAAGTATGAAATAAAAGATACTTTGCCCCTTACCGTAACAAAATCCAGTCATGTGGGTGCACGTGATTAACGGGTCTGTTAACTCAAGGTTTTTTACTGACATGGAATTTCCATGTCAGCCAAAAAAAATGGGCCCCAACTGGATTTTATCAATTTTTAGAGGATAAAAAAAAGGTTGACGTGTGGTCCACTTTTAACTGACGTGGAAATTTCATGTCAACAGACAACCTCTAGTTAATAGACCCGTTGGTAACGTGCACACACGTGACTAAATTCTGTTTCGACAGGGGTAAAATGTCCTTTTTTCAAAATTCAGGGGACAAAGTTGGACAAAAAAATTAGGGAGGAAAGTATCCTTTTTGTGATACTTCAAGGGGATTTTGGACATTAAACCATAAAAAAGATGAAATTCCTCATGGGAACTCCTCAAAAGTGTGCAAGCTTTATCAAAATCTTCAATTTCATATACGACTCATATCTAGCAAAGAAATACTAGTAGTATATATAGTACGTAGATGATATATTTGCCACTTGTTCTCCAAAACAAGTTACTATATGTTCAGCCAAGATTGGCTTCTTCTTTTGGGAGAAAGAGAAAGTGATGTCCAATGTTTTGTTATATACAATTTTAGACAATAATGTAATCAAGATATGGAACAATAATTCTCCAACTAGTGTTAAACAATTCCAAGTCAAAAGATCAACAGATAATTGGTGAGTTAATTAAGACCAATCAAAGTTTAAGTTTGAAGCAAAACAATCCTTCTTTATCTAGATATATCAAAATTAATTTATAGTTTTTGGTAGTATTAAATTAAACTAACTTGATAACACCCTTCATTATGGTGAAGATTTCATTTTATAAAATTAGGTGGATTTGGTCAAAATCTAACTCTATTATTGATCATAATGAGAGAAGAGTGCATTTAGATTAGTTGAAGAATGTGCCAATTGGTTGTTGGAGGATCAAACAGCATGAAAGGAGAAGAAACATATGTTAAAATGGAGTAATAAATTTGAAGTACTCCAAATAGCTACCCTAATGTCCTTATCAAGTTTTGCTGGTTTTTAATTTGGTCCCCACAGACAAGAAAAGGCAAAAAGAAAAAAAAAGGAAATCAAAACTATAAAAATCAAGAAGTTGCCCACTAAGATTTGGTGAGAAGCATTCAAGAAAGCAGGAGACAAGCATAGAAATTATTCACCTGGATATGTATCTATCTATCTTAGCTTTATTACTTGAGAAATTGTAAGTATTTTTTTATGCATGGAGTCCACTTCAAGATGAACACAATGAGACAATTGAGCAGTTATTTTCATTGCTCAACAACAAAATCCAATTTCTTTTGTTTATTTGCAATTTTTTTTTTTGCATGTACCCTTTTCTTTAAAATAGAAGGCAAGACTAAAAAAAAAAAAACTTTTTTCTTTCCTTTAAATTTTCATTGTCAAAAAGAACAAAAAGACACCCTTAATAAAGCCATTGATTCTATAGTTGTTTTCATTCAAAAAATTTCTGTGAAAGAGGAGTTAAAATTCACTGGTTTTAGACTTTCTGAGATTATAAATCTGTTTGCTTCCCATGCGGGGACAACAGGAAAAGCCATAAGTAATTAAGTAAAAGAAACATTTTTATAAGGAAAAAAAACCCTAATACAAACAAGCTAAGTTCATGTGATTGAGTATTTCTTAGGGTAAACACTGTAATAAATATCTAATCTATATATACAATCTGACAAAGTGAAGACCTGAAATAATTTTTAGTACATAGCTTTACTATAGTTACACTATATGCTTTGATAAAGGAAGCTAATCCCAAGAAAGCCTTTGTTTAATATGAAAAGAGAGTAAGAGAGCCTTAGGATAAGGTTAAACTCACCTCCCACATTATCATGTTATTAGACAAAAAAATCCATAGATCATGCACACCATATCATGTCTACTCTATCCTAAACAAAAAAAAATATTAATTTGTAGGTTTTTGTTTTGTGATAAACATTACACATATGCTTGAAATTCTTATCCACTAATAGCACATCAGCATCAAAAATAATAAAGAAAAAGATAGACAAACGTCTTTTTCGTTGAGTGGAAGAAATTTCCAATGAAATTAAGTAAGGATTTAGATTCAAATCTTCTGAATATAGAGAAAATAAGTATAGAGATCTCTAGAGAGTTTCCTGTTGTTTGATACTCGACATGCCTTTGCTTCGGATTAATCGTAGTTCAATACTATTACAGATAGCTTGTGAGAAAAAAAATAATAATAAAGAAAAGCCTAGTTACTAATTAGTAGTAGTTCACAAGCTGTACTTGCCATCATCAAGTGCTTTGAAAAATCTCTCCACAAAGTGATCACAATTTGAACCCTCTGCAGGCCCTTCATTGGATTCCATGGTTTTTGACTAGATGAAAATTTTCAATTTTCATTAGCTTCAAGGGAAAAGATATATACAAAATAATACAAGTAAAGTAGAAAAATTACTAAGTTCACGGTTGCTGTTTAAGGGCCTCTCTGCCTTTGCCACACCAAGGAGACAAGACTGATAAGTTGAATATTTTTATTAGACTGATTTAAGTTTGGATGGTACTTTGTTTACTTCCAAAATTAACGCCTAAAAAGAGTTTTCTCGTTGTCAAAGAAAACAAAAAACCCCACATAGGATTCTAATCCACCACTCAACATTACTTTGTCTTTTTTTATAATGTGAGAAAAGCATTAACAGCAACAAGTAGCAACTTGGGGTTTGGCTTGCCTTGTCTTTGCCATGGCATGAAATCTTTACAGGGGAGAGCTAAGCTAAGAAGTGGGTCATGTTTCAGTGGGGCATATTATCATACAGATTACAGAGTATAGAAGAGCTACTTTGGCCTCTTATAAGAATTATGTCAATAAGGCAGAAGGATTGGTCACAGTCAATCCCCAAAATTATGTTTTAATGAAGCATCCATGCAGCATCTCAGCCATGTAAAAGATTTACTTTACTTTGCAAGAAAATATTTTGTTGGGGGCAACTTAACTTTTGGCCCTATAGTGTGTAAGTGTAGTATGCCAAAACCCAATGTACCACTAGTACTCTACACGTGTGTATTTTTGTGTGGAGTTTTGAGTCACAAAAAGAGAGAGAAAGGGTTGAAAAGAAACTTGGAATAAGTGCAAGATTGAATTAAAGATTCCTTGACATCTTTTCTTTTATATACTAATTTTATTTTGTGTTTTTGGAAATGAAAATATCTCCTTTGCCAATCATTTACTGAAACAGCCTGCCCTCTGCCCCTGACCAGTGAATGGACTATGGAGCAAGGAATTTGATGTCCACAAAACCAGAGAGAAATTAGCAGCTTGTGACTTGTGAGTGATGAATTATAGACTGAACAAGCACTGTTGTGACTTGTGATGCAAATTTACAGGCACTTTCATTTCCTTACAAGTTTACAAGTTAAAAGAGATTAATCTTCACTAAGCTAAAGTGCTAAACTTGAATGGGCCAAAACCCAAAACCTCTAAAACCCCAATGATTTTAACCCAAAAAAATTGAACATCTTTTTTTCTTAGAAATCTTCAATCTTCATTTCAAACATGTAAAGCAATACAAGAAGTTGATTTCATAATCCATACCATTTCAACACAAGCACCCATGTATAGTAGTTAACTTAAAAGCAAGAAACTTGAACTATATATATAGAAAGCTTTCTCATAAGTCATAACCAAAAAAAACTAAGCTAAACTAAACTAAACTACTCATTTCATATATCTTTGTACACCTTCAACTCTTCTCAACTATTTTTTCTTTGGAGAAAGAGTTCCTAATGCAAAAAGACCCAAAAAAAAGAGAGAGAAGAAAACAAACACAACAAAACCTCCTAACCTAAAAAGCTGAAACTTTTACTCTAAATAGGAAAAAAGAAAGCTAATTTTTCCATGCTTAATTTGCTTTCTCAACATGGCGCTTGAATACTGATTCCAAGTCAGGAGGGGTGAAGAACTCCCTAACTCCATTATAATGGCATCTCAAAGGAGGCCTGCGCTTTCTTGGAGCTGGAGGGCAAGATAATTTGTCTGGTATTCTTGTTTCTTTTGAAGTTGGAGTTGTTGAACATGCTTCTTCTTCATCTTCTTCACTCTCTTTTCCTCTTGGCTTTGTGTTTATTGGCTTCAATGAAGTCCTTATGGCGATACCGGCTATCACCCATTTTTTCCCTTCAGAGTCTAATATTCCATCTACTTGTGGCTTTTTGGAGAACCCCATTTGTAATCAGGTGGAAAGGAAGGTTTTTGAACCAAGAAAACAGAGCAACCCAAGTGAGGAAATTGTTTGGTTTCTTATGAAGATGGCTCAAAACAGAACAAAAACAGAGCAATCAAAGTGAATGGAAACAGAGCCAAAACAGGGGGAAAAGGTTTTGTCTTTGACTAAAACCAGGCCAGAAAGAAAAAAAAATGGAAGCAAAGAAGAGGGAAAAAAAGGAGAAGTTTTTGATCAAAGGAATCAAAAACAAATGAAGAAACAGAGGGAATGGAATTAGAATAAAAGAAAAGATTTTGGTGGAATAATAAGAAAGAAAAAAAGGAGAGAGCTTTGAAATGAGAAGAAAAAGAGGGAGTTTTTGAGGGAAATAAGAAAGAGTTGCGTCAAGGAGAAACAGAAGTTTATATTAAGTTAAGCCTTTGATTTGTTAAAAGGAATTGAGAGAGAGAAAGAAAAGGGTGGGCTGCCCGGGAATTTACGGGCAGCCGAAACCGAGTGAAGAAGAAAAAATTATTTTCTTTGGCGCCAAATTTTGGTAGTCTAATTATCAACGGCTCTTTTTCCCGCCGAGATTTGAGGGTGTTTTTCCGGATTTGCCCTTTGTTTTGACATTATTGATTTCTAGGAAGTGATGCTGCCCAGTCAGGGCACAATCACCGGCGTATTGGCAATAGGAATGATATCAACGACGTCGTTTAAGTGTAGGGGGATTGAGAATATTAAGAATGAATATTCTGATTGTTACCCCTAAATTTTAATGTGAGAAGAAATTTTGCTATTTTAGTCACAATTTCATTATATAACAAATTTCACATTACAATAAATTGAAAAATAACTACTATACTAAAAATACCCCTAAGCTTATTTACTTTATCCAAAGAATCTACATACTTTTATTTTATCCAAATATGAGCTCCCAATTAGTAATTGTACTCAAACAAGCCTTAAACCTTAACTACAAAATGATTAAAATTAAAACCTAGAAATCTAGTTTTCAAAAGCTTATTTCATTAGAACTAAGAAAAACTTGCATAAACTTAACCAGGGAATCGGATTTAAATACTGATAATGACGAAAATAAATCTCAAACTTGCATAAACTTAGTCAAGGAATCAGATTCGAATACTTGATAATGAAAAGAATAAATTTTAGGTTTGAGTTTTTATCATTTACGATTTGATGTAAGTCAATTTTAAATTAATCGAAATTCAATATAATTACAGGATATTTAGAAATTCTTCGTTAATGAAAAAAATGAAAGAGAGGGATGCCAAAAATAAATGAAAGAGAGAAAAACTCGCATGGCATATGTACATTTTGCATGGAAACCGTATAATTATTCTAAAAAAGTATACACTATATAGTAAATTGTTTTCCTAGTTATGATGAATGAATACGTGTACATGTACTTAAGCAAGCAAGTGTATGCCATCATACATTGAATGTAAAATTGAAAATGAATGGTTTGTAGTTTGTACTTGATGAGAATATGGAATCCTATGCATTTCAAGCTGAACTCAGTCCCACAAATCAATACAAATTCCCACTGAATCACTGAATTTATAGACAGAAATATTATCTCACCAACACCATGATTTTATAATTATAAAATAACCATTTACTACCGACAGCGCACTCAATCAATATCAAACAAAAATCAATACTAGCAGTTTTTTTTTAATAGGAGAGTATATATAAAAAATTAAATATAGAAAAAAAAAGAGATTTTAATGTGAAATTATTCTTAGATCTAGCTACAAATTTAAATTTTGCTTCATTTTTATAGTAAAAGCTAGTGTCTACTATAGTTCCAGGTTTCAGCCCTGACCCCCTCTTTACTAATTATTATTACAACTATATTTTCATAATTTTGGTTTGAATAATGCTAGCAAAAATGAAGACGTCCATGAAAATTGAGCTCTCTCTTTTTTTTTTTGTCAATTATGGGGTAAAACTCTCCCAATAATAATTTTTTCCATTCACAAGACTCGAATCGAGATCTTACTTAAGCGGAACAAGTGTCAAGAACCAAACACTTGTTAGCAAAATTAAGCTCTCTGTACATTTGATGTTATGGTGGAAGTGTGTTTTTGGGTGGTTTCCAATTGGAAGCAATTTTAGTGTCGGAGGCCCATTTAGGATCCATCTATATAAAGCATGGATTATTCTTGCTTGTGGGCTGATCTATGGACTCTGGTTGAGAGGGCCTTTTCTTCGCCAATTTGAAGGGGAATAAGAATTAAGAACCCAATGGTGGATAAAACCAGTAATGAACCCCAAATCCCAAACCCAAACGTAAACAAAAAATCCCCATGATTCTTTATTTCTTTTCTTTCCCTTCCATGCCCATGAATGAACTATGATCGATAATTTTCTTGCTTAAAATCAGTAAACTGCAGTTAAACTTGAAAACCTATAAATCATGGAATTCAGTTTATAATTAATTATCTCCATTGGACTCTAAATAGTCGGGAGTTGAGACACATCAAACTCATATTGGAGAAGCTCTCCCAGACCCTGATACTTGTTTTCAACAACCAGCACGACCTTGCTTTAGTTTACGGGCATTGAGCTTCTCTTTCTCCCACTCGATCCAATAAGTGTTGGTAGTGTTTCTACAATTTTTATTGTTCCCTATGTATCTATAAACTTATGTAAATTAAAAACGAGGTAAGCCTCATGCCCTTAAATTTTTACCTTAAAAAGAAATCTAATTGGCACTGTTGAGGTTGAAGTTGAACACTTATGGGATAGGTTCAACTGTTCTCATTAGTAAGAAGCCGCTTGCCCACTCACTTTAAACTAAACCATCAATTCCTGATTCAGATTGAAACAAAAAATGAAAATGATCAAAGTTTGGATAAAGGTCAAATGTTCACCTAAACCACAAAACAAGTCAAATTCTAACAAATCCTTCCAACTTCAACGGCCCCATTCACATAGCCTATATATATATGAACCTTTCTCTGTATTTCCAGCAGAACTCAGTTCACTCACTCAGGTTCAGTTTCTCTCATGGCTCGCCAGCTTATCTTCACTCCACCATCACCGCTTAACGCATCTCAAGCAGGCCTGGCTGCGCTTACATTTCTTCTGTGCGCTTTCGTACTGATCATCAAGTGTGCTTCCCACACACGTAAACTGCGCCATCAATGGAGAGCTTGCTACGAGTTTTTCGAAGATCCTGACCCTGTTATAGAAATAAACCATCAAGTTATACCTGCTGGAGTCGATGTCTATGATCAACCTGAAGATGTCGTTGACACGAGCACATTCAGCCGTGAACAACCTGTCTGGCAGAAGAACATACTGATGGGAGGGAAATGTCAGATGCCTGATTTTTCTGGGGTCATATTATATGATTCTGAAGGCAACGTTGTTCCCCATTCCAAAACTCCTCCTCTTCTCACCTGGAAGTAAAGGGAACTTAAGCAGTGCCACTGCAACCCCTTTAATTCCAACCTAGCTTTACAAAATGCCTGTCTTTGAATGTATCAATATCAAGATAACGACCATAAAGTAATATCATCAGCATCTCCTGTAGAACAAGCCTGCCTGAATATTTCTTCTCATGCAATACTGATTTCTGTACATTGCATTACATATATGTCTACATTATATATTACAATCTATATAGCAGTGGCTCACAGTGAATGAAAATCTCAATGCCTATACAAAAAATGATTACACCACATCACCGTGCACGGATTTTCTGCAGCAGCTTGCTAACAGAATTTCCACCTGCAACATGGCTACTCAGCTAACTGAAAATGGAGTCTAGACTAGATGTATTAAAACCAGTTCTAAAGTGGTAGGACAGAGAGATCTGCATATAAGTATAATTTTTTTCATTAAGGATGCTTACATGTCAAAAGCAATTCGAAAAATCCAGGAATGAACAAAATCAACCAGATCTAAATGATTCTTTCTTGCTAGAGGAAGCTCGCCCCCTAAACCCAACAACATTCAGTTTCATGCCAGTTGAATTCACTTTATTGGACCTGTTTTTCTTTCCTACAGGAAATGCTTTTGCAGACTTGATATTCTTTGACTCCTTAACCATTTTATTTGAAGGTTTTGCTGGAGTAGGTGATTTTACAGATTTCGCAATTGAGGATTTTTTTCCTGATGTATGGTCAGACACAGGTTTACTCTTGGTTTTCTGATTTGAAACCTTTATCAATTTAGCACTCTTTTCCTTCTGCTGAGTTATCCGAGCCCTTGCAACATCCCTTCGGACATTATCAACAGTAAGAGATTCCAAACTCTCATTCTTTCTTATTGCCTCCTCAATCCTTTCAGCCAAAAATGAGTCCTTTTTCGCCACCAAACTGGTTACTTTCCCTAAAACGGAAAAAAACTGTGATCAAAATTTGCTGAGAAATATAGTGCTCTACCATGTCAAAAACAAATAATCCAAGAGGCAGAGAAAAATACAGTTTGCATCTAAGTACAGAAAAAGGAGATATCACATTAGATGCAAGAATGTAAGTAAGAGTTAAGTTGCCAAACTGATTAGTTTGACTGCTTCAAGATGTAGGGACAGAGGTAATTACAAATTGGCCCTTTTGTTTTTATTTATTTCTTCATGCAAAAAAGGCCCAAGGAAAAATCTCCAAGAACAAAATGCAAACAATTCATTGATACAATACCATTTTTGTTAGTTAATATGACACAATTTGTGTTAGGATAATGATATGTCTGTTTGACATTTTGGTTCAAAAAGAAATAGTATTAAGAATGGTGAAGTTCATGGAACAATAAACCATTACAGATTTGAGTGCAAATGTAGAACTCAGTAACTGACATCCATGGTGCATCATTTAAAAGTGTAGGAAGGAAATAACACTTTCTTTGCGTTAGTAAATGGAAATTGAACAGCTATGGATAGACTTGTAATGAAATGGCCACAAACCTTTTGCACCCATACGGGCAGTTCTCCCTGTGCGATGAAGGTAGTCAATCTAGGAAATAAAAGAAAAGTGAGATAAGAATTTATAGAAAATTAGAAAGAAATGAAGAATAGGTCAAACACTTGAGGTAAGAAAGAAGAAAAAGCCAAGGCATTAAACAATTTGACCAAAGCTATGATGCTTACAGAGTTTAATGGGAAATCAAACATGATAACATGATCAACATCCAAGTCTAGTCCTCTAGCAGCCAAGTCAGTACAAACTAATGTGGGACAGTCTCCATTGTCACTCTTGAACTTATTCAGGTTTTCAACCCTGTTTTACAAGGAAAACAGTTGGACCATTAGTTCACACAAACATACATGCGTAGATGCATTTTGTTCCTCCATTAGATATATTATGTTAATCTTGGAATATCGTACCTTTGTTCTGCGGGAACCTCGCCATGGTAATTGACAGTAGAGATCTGATTTTCGCTAAGAAAATGATCTACAGCACGGCTAGAGTTTAATGTATTACAGAACACCATCACCCTGTTCCCCTTAGCTAAACTTGGCTCGAGAACCTGTCATATAGCATTGGAACTAACCAATGTAAGTTACCATACTTCGTAAGAATGCTCATATTACAGAACTAGAGAAATTAAATCGTTAAACTTACAATCAATTTGACATCAAAAAACTTCCTTCTAAAATTTAAGTTTTTTGAGGAATATAATTCACTATCTTTTTCAAAATGAGAAATTAAACTATTGTTTAGAGAATATCCAGTTGGCTTGTTAAAATTATCTCCCAAGATCCTGGCCAATTAAAAGAAACGGAGAAGCCTTCATAGATTTAACAGCCAGAATGTATTAGTTGGGCAAAGATTTAAAGTACAAACAAAAGGCAAACATCAAGTTAGGAAGCAATTTCACGGTGACATGTTTCATAAGCCTAGGGTATTATCAGTAGTAGTCTAGCAATCCGGGCAAATAAATTCTCTGTAGTGGCCCTTTTTTCACTTCTACCTAATGCTCCTGTAAACTATCTGATTCTATAGCACATTCATAATAGTGAATATTACACCCTTGTATGATGATCCTGTCTTTAAGGCCATCCAATCTATAAGCCTAATGGGTAAAAGGTCCAGAGGTCCAAGCTGAATGTAAGCTCCAACTGGGAATAATTGGAAAGGCCCAACCTGAAGACCATTACAAACTACATAAATAACTGATGCGGGCTATAACAAACCTTAAGACTCCTATTTAAGAATTTTGAATATAATTACTAAACTACAGGAGTCCTCCTTAAAGTTTCAAAATTTTAAAGATAGTTTTGATTGAAACAAGATTCAAGGAATTGTAAAAAGGATCATAATCAATAGTGTCTGTCTGAGACTAATTATGTAGTTTTGAGAAATCATCTTTAAAGATGAAAAGTTTGAAGTTATACCAGATGCACCACATCACCTAGGAGATGCCTTTTTTTTTTCCTTTTTTTTTTTTAGGGGGGGGGGGGGGAGGGTGACAATTTCATGTATATCACTAGAGATTTTCACATGCACTACAATATGGTCCTCTTATTTTGACTATAATAATCTTTTTGAGGTAAAATCTGCATGAAATTTACAACACTTGACACAATGACTAAAAAATGGCAAACTAAATGTGAAATGATAAAGAACCACAGAAGTAGACCTGCAACAATGCTTCCAGCTTGTTTTCGGAACCTGAAAGTTTGATGAAATCATGCCGAGCAGATGCTATTTTCTTGTGCAGTGTTGATGTACGTAGATGTTGTATTCCTTGAAATTCCTCGTCAATTAGCTTCTGCACTGCCTGAAAGATCTCAAGAATATTAACATCTGGAAATCTCATTAAACCAAAGGAAACAACTAAAAAGCAAGACTATGGGCCTAAATACCTAAAACAACTACTACACACCTAAAGATTCTCTCATGTATTCATAAGAGAGTGGGAAGATAAACAAGTACACTCCTAAATTTTTGTAGACAGTTTATTGTTTTTGTAATAACCTGCAACAAGATATAGCTTTGGCATCTCCCTCTTCAAACCCATCTAAAACATAATAAAGTCAAAGCTGCAACTGCAGATCTCTAGAAATGTTGTCACTAAGAATTTACCTTCTGTATAGAGCTAACAATAAAAAATTCTTAGGTTGCTCAATGTCAGGAAGCAATATCGCAATTTACCTCCTAAATCTAATGCCATGTACAGAGCCAGAAGCATAAAAATCACATCTAACCCAGTGATAAAGAAGGAAACTATTCCTTGTTCAACATGCAAATATCACCCACTCTCTGGATCTCAGAAAAGTATGTGGACTACTTCTCACTAAATAAAGGGAAATGGTAACAACTTCTGAGCCATAATAGCAAAATAATAATATCCAGTACAATGATCAGAAAAGCCAGCAAACCTTTGTCATTGTTGCAGTGACTAAAATAGTTTGAAAACCCTGACCGGGTTTTGATGCACGATTTTTCAAAGGACCAAGAAACTTGCGAATGTCAGGACCAAAGCCACGGTCAAACATGGTGTCTGCTTCATCCAAAACCTACAAAAGAATTAGCAAAATCAACCAGCGCCTATAAATCATGATGGTTACTATGGGGTAGGATACCAGACTTTACTCTATAAAGTAAGTAAATTAAAATATACACGTTAGAACGCTTACCAAGTACTTGATGTCACCATAAACCATGTTCCCTTCCTCAATATGTTGAAGAACCCTGCCAGGGGTCCCAACTACCATGTCAATTGGGTTATTCAGAGAATCCTCCTGTGGTCTCAACCGGCCTCCACCACTTACCATAGTAGTCCGAAATCTTGCATGATGGCTAATAGACTTTGCCACACGGAAAACCTGAAAAGTCCACTGATGTTAATAATAGAAAACTCTATGAAGATAGAATACATTCCGAAGTCAAGTAGCAGAGTAAGTAATCAAAACCTGCTCAGATAGCTCCCTCGTCGGGCAAAGGACAACTGCTCGAGGGCGCCTGGGCTTTGTTAGCACACCTAAGAGTGCCTCATCCCGCCTTAGCAACTGCAAGACCAGCATATAAAAGCAAATTGTCTTTAAATTCACAGAACTTCCAGTACCAACATAACCCATGAGAACTTGGTCTTAATGCTTCTTATCATCTATGAAACTATAAGTAAAAAACCTGTCTATAAGGGTCATATGATGAAAATTTCCAATCTAAAACAAGCTAAGATGGATTAGAACTGATAGAAGAATTAGACACTATAGAATCCATATTCACAATCCCAGTGCTAATAATGAAAATTAACTCAACTCAAGGGAGATACCACCAAAAAGAATTAACAGTTTAGATTGAACAAGTAGGCATAATAATGATATTAAGCTAGCATAAAAACACCCAAAATAGGGGGAAATGTACTTCAAAAATGGATAATGATAAAAAAATAAATAAATAAAGAAGAGGGAATGGGACCTGAACAAGAGGCAACATATAAGCAAGAGTCTTGCCAGAGCCAGTATGAGAACCCAAAACGACACTTTTCTCATCCAAAATGGAAGGAATCCCAATACACTGAATCTCAGTAGGAACTTCAATCTCCATCTCTTTAACAGCAACCATCACTTCTTCACTCAAACCCAAATCCCCAAAACTACCAACCATCCCTTTCTTCTTCCTCATCCCCTTATCAGAAACCTCAGCCTCCTTATCAAAAGCAACCTTCTTGTCTTGAGGTTTAGAGGGTGATAGGGTTTTAGCAGAGTCTTTGAGGTGTCTCATTCTAAGCCTCTCAAGTAGTATGGAATGTCTCAATTGGTCAGGCTCAAGGGTAATGGGGGCTTCTGTGGGGCTCTGAATTGGTTTTGTGGCAGTGCATAAAGGCTTAAACCCATGTAAAACCCTAGAAGGTTTAGGGAGTTTGAGAAATGGGTAGTGTTTGGGTGAAGAGAGGAGAGAGATAGAAAGGAGAGTTCTTGATGTTCCTCCCATCATAGCTTTCTGCATCATCTTCTCTTTGCTTTGCTTATTTCTTGTGGGATTTTTTCATCAAGTTATCATTTGCAGCATTAGCTTTTGAGAAATAGCAGCAGCGACATGAGGTGAATACGAAACGAGGAATCCATTTGGAAGCAATTTTACTGTCCAAGGCCCATTTCGGATCCATCGGATTATTAGTGGATAATCATAAAACAAGGAATGAACCCATTTCAAGGCCCATTTTGGATCTATCGGATTATTTTGCGGACACCAAACCCAATAATGGATAAAACAAGGAATGAACCCATTTCAAGTCCCATTTCGGATCCATCGGATTATTTTTTGGACATCAGACCCCATCATGGATAATCAATAAATGAACACATTTCAAGGCCCATTTCGGATCCCAAACCCAAACCCAAACGAAAACAAAATCCCCTTTCAGCCCAAACCCATATCCATATCCAAAGCATAATGAAATTTTAGTTTCATATCTAAACTATGCCAACTTCTTTTATTACAATTTTTTTGTCTATGGTTTTGATTAAGGCAAATTATACAATACATCGGCGGTAGAATTTAGCAGATTACACAAGTGGATCCTGAAGGGTGACATGTGTCTTCTAAGGTCTAGATTGAAATATTTAAAACTTAATTAATTAAAAAAATAGACATGTGTCAACTCCACAACCCGCTTGTAGAGTCCAAAATTTACACCGCCTGTGTATCAAATAATTACCCTTTGATTAATAGCATGTATATTGTGTCTTTAATTTCAAAAAAAAGGAAAAGTTAAAACTCGTTAAATCCATGTTTCTCAAAATAACAATCTTGACATACTTGATTCTGAACTAATCGAGAGCTGATTTAGTTGCCGGAAACTGAAATTAGTAAAAAAAACTTCTAGGAAAGACAGATAAAAAAGCAACAAATACTTGGAAGTTATATTTGTTGCCAAGAGCCAAGAAGAGTAACAATGGGGATGGAATGGATGATGAAAGCAAGCTTAGGAAAACGGTCAATATGAAAAGAATTGTGGGTTATTTTAGGACAGTGCAAGGCCGAAAAGAAGCTTCTAGTTTTAAGTTGTCACATAGTATATATTTTCATATGGTGGCATGGAAAATGGTCACAAAGATGACGAAATTGTGGGGGTGGGGGGTGGCAAATGGTAAATGGACGGCGGTGGCCCAGGCTGAGCAGCCACCCCCACCCTTTTACTATCAAAAAAGAAAGCTGACTGCTGACGGGGCTCCACCTAGATCTCTAGGCTGGCCGCCACCTTTTTATATATGAAATCACACTCACATGCTCCTTTTTCTCATTTTGGCTCCTTTTTTATATAATTTCTTTGCTTTTGTTTTTGGACCCACAAATTTGCTACCATGAACATTACAATTTTCAATTAATTTCTCTCATGATCGTATTCCTATTCTTCCATCTTCTTTCTTAATTCACTCACATTTATATGTTTTATGTTTTATATCATTGGAGTTTAGTAATACTATATAGTAATTAGTTTAGTATATGAAGGTGTCATTAAATTATACAGAACAATAGTGATACACACTACATAAATTGAATATCATAAACATATGGATTTTTAATTTCTATTTAAAATCTTGGAGTTCGAATCCTAATTGAAAATATATAATACTATACATATATAATGATCATTAAAATTGGAAGGTTATCAATTTTTTTGGTACAAGTTAAATCTTATCATAATAATAAATCTCCATATGTCCAAACATCTAAATAAGAATCCAATTCAAACTAAGAAATTACCTTACATAACCTACTCATCAAATAAATAAATAAACTAAACTCATATTCCGTGAGACTTGAGTCCAAGACCTCACTCAAACACGGTACATTCACCAGTTGAGCTAACAAATCGAATGCAAAGGTTATTAGTGTTTAATGTACTTAAACAAGGGTCTAAACTCTAAGGGGGCGTTTGGTTGGGCGGTGATCTTGGCAGGTGATCTCAGATCACCCTGTTTGGTTACGTTTTTTGGTTTGGTGTGTAATCCAGATTACCCCCTGATCACCCCTCTAAGGGTGATCTGGATTACCACCATAAACCCATGTAATCTTTGATCACCAGTGATCTTGCATCACTGGTGATCTTAGATCACTAGTGATCCGGGGGGTGATCCTAACCAAACGCCCCTAACTTTTTCTAAGTTAAACCCAAGTTATCGACTGAATACAGGTTGAAAATCGGTTTGATAATGTATCCAATGTCCAATGTCCGGAGCTAATTAGAGTAATTAGTCAAAATAGAAATCTTGATTCAAGAAACTCGGCTCAGCTTTTCACCTTAATTCAATCTCATAGTTTAATAAAATGAGATATCAACATGGTCATGTTTGAGGTGGAGATGAGATTAGCTTTTGGGTAAAACGATTTTAAATCGAACTTCTACCCATTGAATATTTGGATCTTTAGACATTTTAACATCTTGGGTACTCAAATTTGATATGTTTCTAAATAATTCATCCTACTTATATAGTACTAATTACAATCTAACCTCTCCTTTTCATAGATTATAGACATTACATATGGACATTCCAAATCAATGAAAAAAGCCACAAAAAGCTTAATAACATTTCGATTCATCTACCCTTAATCATTCAATTCTTTGGACCAAAATCTGTCAATTTAGGTTCAAAATATAGGAAATCAAACCCCCAAGCCCCTTATCAAATGTTTGTATAAAATGAGAAATATAATGGAATAACAAGATCACATAGAAATGGACCCATAAAGAACCGTCCATTATCTTTAAATTATCTATATAATAATATTTATTCCTTTTTATTGACCGACTGTGACCAAAAATAGAATGGGACACTCTTCGGCCTCCTCTTATTGAATTCAGACAGTGATATACATATGGCCATGCCCAACATGTTGTATTCATGGAGTTTGATGCTCATAATTCATAGTAATTATTAGTAGTATTTAAATTTAAATATATTGGTGGATAAAAGTAAAACCCCAAAACTTTTTATTTGAAATTTCAATTATTTCAAAAACATCAATTGTGATGATCACATTCACATATGTATTGTCTGCTTTTTAACTTTTCATCAAAATAGTGGCTTTCAAAGTTACTTGTATTAGTACTTTATATGCAAAATGGTTGTCACAATCTAAAAGAATTTGATTGAAACTTGAAAGCAAATTTGGAGGCCTTGTTTGAGTTTGATTTGAATCCTCATATGAAAGATGCGATCTCAAAGGCGAAAACGATGAAAAATCGGTTCAAAATCTAGATTTTCCTTAAATAACATTTTAGATTAGTCGGGATTCAATATAATTATAAAAAATAATTAAAAAAAATAAAAAATTTCCTAATTGCTTACTACATAACAAAATTTAGAAACAAATTGGTTCGATCATTTGCCTAAAATTTTTTAATTTCTAGCTAAATCTAAATTTTGGCCAAAAAATGCAAAACCTAATTGCTTACGTAAATCAACACTTGTAGAATACTGTGGTCCATCGATAAATTATTATTGGTATAATAATGGTCCTATATATCTCATGGTTGCAATAATAATGATGAAGTCCAAAGAATTATCAATTATAATTTCTTGTTTTTAATCAAAATTAGAGAGAGGGTTGGGATCGAAATCCATATATATTTGACAAATTTTTTTTTTGGTAAAACCATATTAATTTGACAATTTGATGATACGAAAAGACACCCTAACATTAATGTTCTCCTAAATTTGAAATTCATAATAATTATACAAATCTTTTCTTATTGCAATAATTATATGTAAATGTTTATATTAGCTCAAAAGGCAAAAACCAAGTTGGGTGGTATCTTTGGGGCGGCAGACGGAGACAATAAAGTTTTGTTTTGGTCGGTTTGATTGAGATTGTTCCTGTTGCTAACTTTACCTTACCCATATTATTATTGCATATCCATTTATACGAATATTCAAACAAATTACATGTATGCACACGTAATGAGTTCCACTTTTAAGACTTTGCCAGCTTGGAATTCTCTTTAATCTAATGGGAAGCTGATGTGGCACTTATCTAATCTCATTTTATTTATATTTTATTGAAGAATCGAGATGCCCTAACTCCAACCCTTTCACTTTCGGTATATATATAACAATTTAAAAAATTGTATATTTTTTATTGAATTAAACGAGAATTGAACCTTGTTTTTTTGGATACAGGGATCATGCACCAATAGTCAAAGATGGATAACTCGTATAATGTGGAGTGCTAGATTCTTAATCTTAAGTTCAATGGTTAGAGTTCGATCCCTAGTAATTGAAGTACTAAAATAAAAACTCGTATAATGTGAATATATAAATATTCGTTTAGAAAGTCAATGATGATACTTAATCCCAATTTATTTCGTATGCCACCTTTTGCATGTATGATCAATTTGCTATATAAATATGACAGTGATAGACTTATACTAAGACTTTGGAAATTACTTTGCTTATTTGACTTAAATTAGACCAACAATTAACTCAATTAGTTTGGACTTTTCCAAGCTTCTTTTTCCTTTCAAAACCCAAAAATAAAAATTAGTAAAAAACAATATTAATAAAGAATCATGCATGTACATACATACATCCAATATGCAAGCATGCTTCAAAATAGAAATAATACCAAAGCAATGAAATTAGTTGAGGCATGCATATCAAGCAAAGCTGTCTCTTTTAATGTTGTTTTCATGGACATTTCAATTTCCATAATTGCCATTGCCATCAAAATTTTCGTGTAAAATTGGTAAGTCAAGTCGACTAAATGTTTATCAAGAAATTAAATATCTTCATTTTGAGTAATATTCAACCACTACTCTCAAAGTTAATAGAAATTCCAAATAATATTATTGTAAGTTCATAGTTAGTGAGACAGATTCCTTGGCCAACCAAATGATGGGACCTCACCACACAAAGTAGCCAACTATGACCACATAAGACATTTTGTATTTATAATAATATATATATATGTTAGAAGATTCTCCCATATGCTTTGGTTAAGATAAGTTTTAGCTTAAATTTTTTTCTTAAATATCATTATTATCATTGTCATCATGAGGCAATATTATAATCTTTAAATTCCATCATGAAAAGTTACTAATTACAAACCACCTTTGTTGGTATTGGAAACAATTTTCTTGTCCTCTAATTCAATTCTTTTTTACAATCAAAGTAACCTTGAATTGATATCTTTCACTTTTTTTTTTCAAAGTAGGTAAATTGGGAAGACCTTCATAATCAAATATTATGCTTAACATTAGGGCAACAAGGTAGATTTCAAGCATGGAAAAGCTAGAGACCCATGCTTCTACTTCAATCTCACTTTAGTGCTATGGGAGAATGGACATTTCAATTTCCTTTTCAATTTCCTTTTTTTTTAATACTCAACATTGTCAGAGTTTAAAACCTGATCGCTAAAATTAAGAGTCTTACACTATTAACAAATAGCGTGATTGTTGGCCTTCGATTTATTAGCTACTATTAGCTTTGCAACAAACTATTTGTCCTCATATTGAACTTCTAGAATAATTGCAACTATTTTCATTGCTTGAGAAGTTTGTTTAAATATGCCCATGGGATGGGAAGACTCAAAGAAGACCTAGCTATAGAATGTCTTAGTTTTACAGTTTGGTGTTTTTCTCCTACATGGGATCAAGTTGGTGTGGAGATTATGACTGGCCAAGGAAAAAAAAAGAGGCCAAAGATAATAAAAAGGAAAAGGCAAAAGTAAAGGATTAAAGGAAAAAGAGAGTTAAAGTATTATAGTCACTACTTTAAGGTTAGAAGTGAAGAATTAGTCCAACAATTTTTTAAACAAAAAAGGTGTTGGAACCCCACAAGACAACCTATCAAATAACCTTGAGACAAAAAGGAAACTGTTAAAAAGGGTTTGGCAGCTTCTTTCTGTTAGTGGAAACATCTCTCAATGAAAAATTTTCATTCTTTAAACAAATTAATCCAACCAAAAAATAAACATATATTGTACAATTTTTCAAACAAAACTGTGTATAGCCACCTCCCAAGGCATGTGAAGTGACCAATTAGTAGGGCCAATTTACATATCTGGCCAACTCAGCATGTGTATTAGCAAAAACCAAGTGGCATTTGTCAGCTTATAGTCATTGCCCCCTACTTTAACAATTTCTCTATCAGCAAGATTGATATAGATATCTAACAATCCACTACTCCACTTCAAAAGTTATGAGAAGTTTGATTTGAAAATCATATAAGCAGATTCTGAGAATTTTGAAGTTCAATTAAACTTCCTGCATGAAAAGATGGCAACTGAAGCAGAGATCATACCAGCTGAACCCATTTCCATAGTGGTATTAGTTTCTTCCTCTATTTGCTTTGTGTTTTTGTTCTGCATCTAATGATTTTCATAAAGTGTATACTCTTTTACTAAAGCTACTAATACTAGTGATTATTCTGAGTATTAAAATACAAACTGTGTGAGCAAACTTTACTATATAGTAGGGCTACTAAAGCTATAGAAAGTAAGCAGGATCACATGTTTTTCAAGAAGGATACTGCAATTTTCAGAACAGAAATATCAGAAAGGTGGTGATCATGATTCATGCATCAGGTTTCATCTTTAAATATAGCACTTTTCAAGATTTGGGTGTTTTTGAAACACTTAAAACTGATGATCTCTCTGCTCTTTCTTTATTCTTTTATATGATCATGGACCAAAATCTCATTTTCAGTCTTTCCTTGCTGTTCCAGTAGAGTAATACCTTTAGATCCCTTCTTTTCTTCCTATAATACAAGTTGGTTTTCATAATAAAAGATTAGATTTACTATCTGTACTTACTGTTCTTTTGATCTGTAAGGAATATATGCCCTGAAGTGATACCCTGGATTCATGGGGAGAGTTGCTTGTGTTTCACTGACACTTCTGTTCTGTCCACTTGGTGACAGCCAAGATATAGCGTTTAACTTTCATCATATTCAAACCTACAAAATCAATTTTTATCAGAAAGTTTAATGAAATTAGCCTATAGCTAAAACTCCGGATCGTAGTTTTTGTTCAACATATCCTGAAAAACCGAATCATAAGCCTTTGGCTCTGCTTCAACCTTACTGAATTCTGTAGCTACCATGACTTAGTTTTGAGTTCTTGATTTCTTGAACATATTTCCAGCTACTAAATTATATTAAAGTCTCAAATGAATATGCTGCTAACAGTTAAGAAAATAGTACTTGCTTTTCTTCACAGTTAAAATGCTATTGAGGATACAGCTGAATATTCATTGATCATTTTTGTTTCTTTATGAGTTTGTAAGCTATTAAGTAAACCTTCAGAATCATACTTGCTGAAACATTGAATTTCACAGATAAACTATAGGAGATCATTTATTTACATCAGTATTAGACAATTTTTAACTTAAATAGATGTTATTAGAACAAATGATCAGCTTATCCATGCAAAGAGGTCTATCTTAAATAGGTTCGGGCATCAAAGTACTCTATATGGTTGATTGAACCTTAGCATTGCCAATATGGAAATATATCTACAGAGTAATCTGATAAATCTATATAAGGTAGGCAAATATATCAAGAATCTGATCCTATCATAAACAATCCGACAACTGACTTGCCTTGATATTTGATCCTTAGCAGCTGGAGGATCACTGCCCTTTGAGTTCATTCCAATGTGCTTTCCACAGTTTTCTCCAAAGATAATATTTGTCCATGCTGAAAAAGGAAAAAAAAAGAATAGAAATGGATGAATTAGTGTATAAGGCAGAAAACTGTTTATTAACAAATTTGTCATCGTTGATTCCAAACTAATTATACTACCATAGAAGCCGATTTCTCCAGAGAATAAAAATGCAGGTTTCTACCACTATTCTATAAATGTAAATGACTAAAGAATCTTTATCTCTTCATGCAGAAAACAGAAGAGGAGAGCATACACTTGACGTCGGAGCTGTGTGATAAAGCTGTTGTGTTTCTACCAATTGATTTGAAGGAAATCCCAGGTGGTTTCAACCAGCCTGTTGAAACTGATGAATGTTTGGCTAAAACAGAAAACATGCAAGGAGCGAGTGCTAATGGGGTTGAGACCGCGAGTTCTGTCTGTGAAGGCAATGCCGAAGTCAGTAAGGGTGAAAGTTTTTTAATATCACCTGATACTGCAAAGGTTGCCAGTGAGACCTGTGAAATGTCTAAGCATAGTGAGGTTAATGAAACTCCATTTAAAGCAGAGAAGACTCCAGAGGATGAAAAACATAAGGAAAATGGGGAATATGAAGTTAAGACAACAGAGGAAGAGGCAGGAACTGTGGAAAACGAAGTTAAGACGACAGAAGACAGTCTGCAGAAGGGTGACAGAGACTGTGACATTGCAAATCTTGAAGAGACCGGTTTGACAGAAAAACTTGAAGAGTCGAACCTCGATATTGGGGGAGAGAAAAGAGTGGAGGACGTTGTGGTGATAGCTGACCAAGATGCTTCACTGGTAGAAGAAAAAAGTTGCTCACAGGAGATTAAACATGAAGGCATAGAGACAGATGAAAATGCTGATATTAAGTCCAACAAAGAAGTTCACAGCATACCTGAGGCCGACTTAGAGCTTGAGAAACAAGCTTCAATTGATGCTACTAATCCAATTGACAGCTTGAAGGCTAATGAATCAGTTCCTGAGGTTGGTGACTCCAATCTTGTTCAAGAGGTTCCGGAAGAGAAAAGCTCTGTAGAAGTCAAAGACACTGAACCAGAGAAGCTGCCTGTTTTACAAGAAAAGGAAGATGGCACTGAAACAATTAAACCAATTGAAACATCAGAAAATCAGGAGGCATCAGATGAGGTGAAGAAGGATGAGGAATGCACTGTTCCAGTGCCCGAAGGAAGCATCAGCGAGGAGAATATCGATGTTCTAAAGCCGAGTCAGGAGGGAAATTCGGAGAAGGAAGAAATATTGAAGGAAAGCTTCCAGCAGCAGAATGAACTAGAAAAGGAGAAGCCTGAATGTCCCTTAAATGAGGATGTCAACACTGCCATCTCTAGTGAAAATGAAGAAACAAGCACAAGCATCAAAGAAGTGGCATCCATCGAAGAACATGTAGAAAAATCTGAGGGAGAAGTAATGGAAGACACACCCACCAATACTGTTGCTGTCAGTGAGAATGCACAATCAACAGAAACGGTAAAAACAATTTCCTATTTTCAGTTTTTATTCTACTTTTCTCTATTCCTTTTCATTATCCTCCAAGGGAGTTATAATCATATCTATTAATTCCACATAATTTCTTTGCTTCTTTAAGGACACTCTACAGACTGAAGTAAAAGAGAATACAGAAAGTGCACAAGTTGAGATTCCAAACAAGAATGCTGATGATGAGATTGAGAAGCAGTCTGAAAAATGTTCAGAGACTAATGAAGCTATAGAGAACAAACAACAGGGGGAAGAAGCTTGTACAGCAGAAACACCTGAAATTGAGACAAGAGGTGAGCTTCAATCCTAAGAAATATATAATCTCCAAAGGTCATTTTTTGTTTACTACATTCTTTGAAGACTTGGGGGATGGCCTGCTTGAACTCCCTTCAAGTAAACAATATTGTTTTTTTTCCCCTTCCATGCCAATGAATGAATTATGACATTTTCATAAAAGCTTGAGTCTGTCTTCTGCATTTCTTTATTATGCATATTATTGTATCAAAAGAGCAAGATAGGAGGAGGCTAAGGAGTGAGAGCAACTTGCTTAGGGGTCTAATTGTATTGAAACTTGGTGCAGGTGTTATCAGTGAAAAAGATGTAACTGAAGAAGGCAGAGGCAACACTGAGCAAGATGAGACTAAAGAGTGCAATGAAAAGAAAACAGTGATAGCTGAAGAAGACTCTGAACAGATCTCACCTGAAAATGAAGCACAACAGGATCTTGAACAGTCATCATACATAACAACCAAGGAAACTGAGACGCATACTTCAAAAGCTGATGAAATTCCTTCCCCTGTGGAACAAGAAACTGTTCAGAACCTTGAAGAAACTACAGAGAATGAAGAGAAAATAGGAGAAAAAGAGGATGAGAGCACCAAAGACAATGGCATTGAAAAGGAGGTGAAAAAGAATAAATCTCAAATTATCTAAAAGATTTTCTTGTCAAGTTTCCATTACTATAATGATCATACTATTTCCTTATGTAAGAGAAAAGTTAGTGAAATGACGCTTTACAATGCAGCAGGTTGAGACAATCACAAAGGAATATGAGTTGGAGTCCAAAGAGCAAGCTGAACCGAAGGATGCTGTGGAGAACAATGAAGAAAACTTAAAGAAGGAAGAAACTGAAGAGGTCTAATATAGAATGAATACTAGCTAAATTGTTGTCTTTTCTATTTTTATTTCTTACTCGAAAAGAAAGGGAAATCAAAATCGTTAACAAAAGTACACCCCATTTATCATGTAGGTATGTGAAGGTCCTGAACCAACCATAAAAGAAGAGAGTGCTATTACAAATGACACAGAAAAATCTACTGAAGAAGAAATGCATACAAGCGTCCCAGAAAAAGAAAAAGAAGAGATACCTGAAGTGGAGGTGAAGTTCAGATCATTTTATACAAGTTTGCAGTGCCTTTGTCCATAAGGTTAAGTTCAAACCTTCATGATTCACCTCACCGATCTTTCTATATATTGTTCTTCCAGGTATGTGATAAGCTGGAAACAAACAACACAGTTGAGGATGCCGAAAAACAAATTGTAGAGGAAGACACCAACAAGGATCAGCCTACACAACTGACAGAGACAGTAGAAGAGAAATCTGAAGAGGTAAGTAAACTACATGATACATCAACAGATATGGCACAAACAATTATTTCGTGCACAATTTGAAACGGAAGAAAATGATAAAGACAAATGTTCTGTACCCCATATAAAGTGCTGTTCCTGGTATTAGTTGCTAACTTATCCATTCAATTAATTTACAGGCTAGCAACTCAAAAATTGAGGAAACAGACTCAACAGAGGAAAAAACTCTCCAGACCTCTGAGGAAACAGAAGAACCTAATAATGATCCTAGTCTGCTTGATACTGTAAAGGAGTCGGATGAAATAACACCAAGAGAAATTAAAGAAGAAATTCTCTGTCGCTCTTCCGCTGAGCCTGAGGAGTCCAAAAAGGACACTGAAGAAGAAACCTCAGTAAAAGAAAGTATCAATACTGTTGATGTGGACTCAGCATCAACTGCAGCAGAAACAGAAGAAACAAACGAAAAGGCAGTTGAAGCAGAAGAGGAAAGGGAAGAAATAAAAGATGTTGCTGCTGTTGAAAAGAATGGCCTAGAAACAACTGAACAGTCATCAAACATAACACCCGAGGAAACTGAGATGCATAATTCAAAAGCTGATGAAATTCCTTCCCCTGTGGAACAAGAAACTGTTCAGAACCTTGAAGAAACTACAGAGAATGAAGAGAAAATTATAGGAGAAAAAGAGGATGAGAGCACCAAAGACAACGGCACTGAAAAGGAGGTGAAAAAGAATAATTCTCAAATTATCTTAAATATTTTCTTGTCAAGTTTCCATTACTATAATGATCATGCTACTTTCCCCTTATGCAAGAGAATAGTTAGTGAAATGATGCTTTACAATGCAGGAGGTTGAGACAATCACAAAGGAATATGAGTTGGAGTCCAAAGAGCAAGCTGAACCGAAGGATTCTGTGGAGAACAATGAAGAAAACTTAAAGAAGGAAGAAACTGAAGAGGTCTAATTTAGAATGAATACTAGCTCAGTGCTTGTCTTTCTTTAAAAAAAAAAAAAAAAAAAAATCTTACTGGAAAAGAAAGGGAAATCAAAACCATTAACAAAAGTACACCTCATTTATCATGCAGGCTTGTGAAGGTCCTGAGCCAACCATAAAAGAAGAGAGTGCTATTACAGATGACACAGAAAAATCTACCGAAGAAGAAATGCACACAAGCGTCCCAGAAAAAGAAAAAGAAGAGATACCTGAAGTGGAGGTGAAGTTCAGATCATTTTATACAATTTTGCAGTGCCTTATCCATAAAGTTAAGTTCGAACCTTCATGTTTCACCTCATCGATCTTTCTATATATTGTTCTTCCAGGTATGTGATAAACTGGAAATAAAGAACACAGTTGAAGATGCTGAAAAACAAATTGTAGAGGAAGACACCAACAAGGACCAGCCTACACAACTGATAGAGACAGTGGAAGAGAAATCTGAAGAGGTAAGTAAACTATATGATACATCAACAGATACGGCACAAACAATCATTATGTGCACATAGACAAGTGCACAATTTAAGGCCAGCTAATAAATAGATGTTGATTTAGGTCCAACAATTTCAGTTTTGCTAATATGAGTTTGCTAACTTACCCATTCAATCATTTTACAGGCTAGCAACTCAAAAATTGAGGAAACAGACTCAACAGAGGAAGAAAAAACCCTCCAGACCTCTGAGGAAAAAGAAGAACCAAATAATGATCCTAGTCTGCTCGATACTGTAAAGGAGTCTAACGAAATAACACCAAGAGAAATCAAAGAAGAAATTGTCTGTAGCTCTTCCGCTGAGCCTGAGGAGTCCAAAAAGGACACTGAAGAAGAAACCTCAGTAAAAGGAAGTATCGATACTGCTGATGTGGAATCTGCATCAACTGCAGCAGAGACAGAAGAAACAAACAAAAAGGAAGTTGAAGCAGAAGAGAAAATGCAGGAAATAAATGATGTTGCTGTTGAAAAGGATGGCCTGGAAACAACTGAACAAGAAGGGACTGGAGTAGACAGTGCTGACGTTGATGTCAAACCAGCTGACTCCATCTCATGCGAGAAGGACAAGGAAGTTCCTCAGGAAGAAGAAGGAATGCAGGATGAAGTTCCAAATGCAGGAAGTGAAGACCAACTGGAGACAACTGCTAAAGAGATTCCCTCAAAAGAAATATTAGGAGATGAAACAAAAGAAGTTGACACTGTGCCTTCAGAAGAATATGAGCCCACACCAAGTGAAGAGAGGAAACTAAGTGATGAAACTTCAGAAAAAGATCAGGTTCCATGTGAGGACTCAGAAACTCCAGTGGCACAAGCAACAGATGATATATTAATTCAAAAGGAGGTAGAGTCTGAAGATAGCGGGAAGCAGAGTGGACATGATGAAAACTTGGCTGAAAAATGCACATCCGAATCAGAAGTCATTGATGTCTCAAAGATGGAAGAATCTAGGGAACTAGAGAATCAGAGTGATGCTTGTGAATCAAAAACATCACAAGATGAACAATCATCAGATTTAGGATTGGAAAGTGAAAAAACTAATGATGGAAAGCCATTGGATGAAGTAACGGATTTGGGAGAAATCTCCAGTACATGCAAGGATGGTGAAAAGGCTATACAAGAGGAAGAGAATTTGGCGAAACCAGAAAGCTTGAAGGAAGATGCTGAAGTAGAGAAAGAAGAAACCGGACTGGTAACAGAGGCTCATGATCAGATGTCTGAGGCTGTTAATGATGCAAAGGTGAGAGCAACATTAATCTTTTTTATCCTCTTTGTTCTAAAAGATACCAACTAAAGTAAAAGATAAGGAAACAGGTATCACTTGGATTTTGACATTTTAATTTTGCAAAAATGTTGAAGATTTAATCTTATAAACAACTAAGTCTTCAAAAAATTTTCATTAAGAAATAAAAGAAGAACATGAAAGTTGCCAGTACTTTATATACCATAATGGAATCTGACCAAGAAAATATATATACCTAATGGAACACTAGACTTGGATATGTACTTTTCTGATTCTTTCAAATCCATTGAGAACGATATTTCTCAAATGTTTTTCTTCATTTAAGAAGCACAATTCTTGAGCCTTCTACTAATTTGTCCATTTGAAACAGAATGTTGAGCTAGAGCCAGCAGTTTTTGAAGAGAAGTTCAAATCTGAATCTGAAACAGTGGCTGAACACCTAAGTAGGGAAGTAATCCCTGAAACCAGCACCGATGTTCAGAATCAAGAAACTGAAGAACAGATAAAAGAGGAACCGGAAGACAAACTGGAGGACAAAGACTGTATTAACAAAGAAGAAAATGCAGATGAGGTCACCAAGGCTGTCATCTTGTCTGAAGAGGTAAAGAACTTCACGAAATGTTTTCTCTACATAATTATTTTAGGAGGTGTCTTTTTCTTATTGACAGAATCTGTATTGGCAGGTCAATGAGGAAGTTAAGAAAGCTGAAGAGACTGAAGAAAGTAAAGAACATGTCATCGAGGAAGAAGACAAGGGAATTAAAGAACACGAAGAAACTGAGAAAAGTGTAACAGCAGAAGAACTGAATGAGAATGAAGTTGAAGAAACCAAAGGAGCACCAGAAACATCGTCCAATTACATATCTCAAGGAGTTGAAACTACTGTGGAAGCTGATATTAGTTCCCCTAACACTCTGCCAGAAGAGAAAGAAGAGGAGCAACTTCAAACTTCAGCTTCCACATTGCCTTCTGAGGATGAGGAGGAGATCAAAACTGCAAACCCGGTTGAGAAGACAGAAGAAGAGATACAGAAGGATGCTGAAGTGGTAAAGCAAGAGAGTCTAGAAGACACTTCAGATAAAAACACAACGGAAGAAGTATGTTTGCAAGAGGTAGAGCAAAGGGAGCTTGAGGCTGTCGCAGAAGAAGAAACCGTTGCTAGTCAGGGTCTTGAAAAGGAGGAACCAGAGGAGCAAATTCAAACTACGTCATCTACATTGCCTTCTGAGGAAAGGGAGCACGGAACTGGAGAAACAACTGAGGAGACAGAATGTGACAAAACAAAGGAAGAAGTGCCTGCAAAGCTAGATGTTGCTACTGCAGATGAAACAACTGCTGAGCAGACTCTCACAGCTGATAAATCAGAGGAGGGGACTACAAGCTCTGCCTTGCTTCCCAATGAACAGGAGGTAGAAACTTTAAGTACGGTCCAGAAAATAGAAGAAGAGAACATAAAGGAAGTGGGAACTCCAGACATCAAGATCTCAGAAGATTCTTCTGGAGCAAAGGAAACAGAAGAGATATCCACTGAAAAAGAAGAGTGTCAGGCACTTGAAGACACTGAGAAAGATGAAACTCCTGCTGCTCAGACTCTCCAAGCAGAGGAAGCAAAAGATGAGCCTTTAACTTCATCATCCATACTGCCTTCAGAGGACCTAAAGCATGAAAATATAGCCAAAGTTGACCAGATAGAAGAAGAGAAAGTGAAGGAAGTGGGACTGCTAGAAAGAGAAATACCTCAAGAGCCAGAAGCTGTTGTGGATCATGAAATTGCTGTTGCTCAGGCTTCGATCACAGAGGAACCAACCACAGTTGACAAGCTAGACACTGAGGAAACGAAAGAAGCAGAAAAGCTAGAAAATGAGAATTATGAAGGTTCATCAGCTAGAGAAATGGAAGAGATTTGCTTGCCAAAAGAAGAGCCAAATGACCTTCATGCAGTTCCAAAAGAAGAACTTACTTCTGGTCAGACTTCCTCAGAAGAGAAATCAGATGAGCATATTTCAGGCTCAGCCATAACTTGTGAAGAACCAGAGCATGAAACTGAAAAGATAGAAGATGAAAAAACAAACGAAGAAGAGATCACAAAAGACAAGAGTCCTGAAGATGCTTCAGATGCAAAGACAGTAGAAGAGATATGCTCACAAAAGGAAAGGTCCATTGAGCTTGAAGCTGTTGTGGAAGATGAAACGACGGCCGATCTCAATCCCACTGAGAAGAAGTTAGAAGAACAAGTTGAGAATCCAACCTCTGCACTGCCTTCAAAGGAAGAGGAATTGGTAAGTACAAGTACAAGTGAGAAGATAGAAAGTGAGAAAACAGAGGAAGCGGAATGCTTGCAAAAGGAACAGCCTCAGGAGGGTGAAGCTCTTGCAACATCTACATTGCCTTCTGAGGAACAAGAAGATGAAAGAAAGGAAACAGAATTGCAAGAAGACGAGAATCCAGAGAAAATTCCAGAAGAGACAAGTGAAAAAGTTCCTGACAATGAATTAATAACTAAAACAGAAGATGTTGCAATTGAGGAGAAACTTGTCAAAGAAAGAGATGAGGCAAGGGATGAAGAAAACCAAGGCGAGAAAGTAAATGAAGGTGATGAAATCATACTGAATGAAGTTTCAAAAGAAGAGGTAATCAAGACTAGTTGAAACCTTAGTATTTCCCTAATCATTCTCATTTTCATTATTTCTTTTGCTGTTAATGTTTTTTATCTTGACAACTCTTATTAACTGAGGGCACAATAAAAATTGACAGGTTGTAGAGGACAAGGAAGTAACTGAAACATCTTATTCAACTCCTCTGTCAGAAGAACAAACGAAAGAAAGCTGTGGAGGAGATGAACTAAAGGATGAACAAGTAAATGATAAGACAAATGAAGCATTTGAAACCACAACATGCCAAAATGAAGAGGTGAAGAACGTGCTCAACTTTGCTTATTTAACTCTGTTCTTGCTTCTCTGTTTTCATGTCAAAGTTTTTATTTATAACAGCTCACTGAGGAAGCTCAAAAGTCCAGTGAGAGCGAGATCGTTGAAAAACAGATCGTCTGTGAAGATAAATCTGTTGAGGTTCCGGGCGAGGTTGCAGTTGCTGCCACAACAGAAACAGAAGAGGTCAAACTACATTTAATCCTCCTTTCAAATTGCTGTTTAGTAATAGGCTATGGTTAACTACTTTCGAAATAATTCTATTCTACATCTTGAAATTCAAATAGTAATGTTGAATCTGTTCAGATGATAATAAAGGTTTCCATCAGGTCACTGATCACTCTAGGAGCCACAATTGAAGTCTAAACATCATATCGTAGGGAAAATAGCTGATAGAAATACTCACATTGACAAGCTCTTCGTTTCAATTTTATCAGGAACCAAGAGCAGAATTATCACAGGCAGAAGGCACCAAGGACATTGGAGAAAGCAATGAGATAAGTGGTGATATTCAGCAGTCAGAGGAAACCACTAAAGCCTCTGATAAGCAGATTCCAAGGGAATTAGATCCCGCTGAGATCACAGATATAACGAGTTCAATTGAGAAGGAAGATGTACCAGTAGATTTGAAAGACAGTGCTGCAGAATCCTCAGAGAAGGCTGAAGTTCATCTGAAAGTAGAAGAAGTTCAACATGGTGGAGAGTATACAAATGCAACAAATAACTTAAGTGAAGAAATAACTCAGGAGTCTATGGCAGTGGAGGATTCAACAAAGGTATCATTATCTGACCAATGCGAAAGCTTGGCAGAGGAAACTGTGCAAGTGGCAGCTCAAGGCGTGATTGAGGAGAGAGAAGCAGAAGGAAAAACTGATGCTGCTCAAATTCTGGTGGAGAAACCAGAGGAGGAATCTTTACCTCCACCATCCAAGTTCCCTTCTGAGGAAGGGGAGCATGGAGTTACAACTAAAGTTGATGCAGTGGAAGAAACGGAACCGAAGGAAGTGGAAATTCTAGATAAAGAGACTTCTGATACAAAGACAGGAGGAGAAATCTGTTTCAAAAAGGAAGAAAACAAGGAGTTCAAAGCTGATGAGCAAGACATTATTGCTGTTCAGACACCAACAGAGGTTGGACATTAGCCAGAACTAATCCTAACCTTTACTAATTTCATGCATTCTTTATTTGTTCTATTTTCTCATGTTTTTCTGTAATTATTTATTTATGCACTCAAACTACTGCTAATGATGGGAGTAAACATGACAGCTTAAGGAGGACAAGGAACTTGCTGAACCACCAGTTTCTAAGTTTGAAGATGTCAACAAAGAAGATGAGGAAAAAGATAAATATATTAGAGAAGAGACAAAAGAAACCTTGAAGGCACCGGCATGTGAAACTCAAAATGAAGAGGTCAGTGTACAGACCCTCAACATCATCTGTGTTGATCTTTTCTTGCCTCTCTCTTTTGATCTTAAAGATTGATTTTTCAAACAGCTTTTGGTGGAAACTCAAAAGGTCGGTGAAGACAACAATATTGAGAAAGGGATCATTGTTGAAGATAAATCTGTTAAGGAGCCAGAACAAGCTTCACTTGAAGAAGACAAAACTGTAAAGGTGGAGGTGAGAATACATACTATCCTCGTTAACTTGTTTCATAATCTGATATGAAATCATAATACTGGAAAAGAGCTGTCTTTAATAATGAAACAAATTTATAAAAAAGTTGTAAAAACAGTAACCTTTTACTTCGCTGAAAGATTACATTAAACTAAAAAGCCTTGGACTATGTTTGAAGATCACCTACTGAAATGAATATAGTCTAGTACTAGAGAAGGCAATGAAACAACTTGAAGCTAATCTATGTCTGAAGGGTTTTGAAAAAAGAAAAGAAACAAAGAAATTTATGTGACATTTATATCAGGAATCTAACTATGATTTACCACTAAACTAATTTAACATTCAACTAACAGGTTCCTGGAGAATCAGACCCTGTTGAGAGCACAGGGACAGTACCTTCAATTGGCAAGGAGCAATCAATAGAACAGCATGATAGAGCTTTAGAAATCCCAGATAAAGTTGAAGTAAGAGAATTGGAACCTGGAAATGCTCAAGAGGTATGTTCAGAACCAGGAGCTGATCTTGAAGAACAGAAAAAGACAGAAAATTCAGGTGTGGAAGTGACCCAGGAACCTGCATCAGCAGATTCAGCAAAATCATCATTATCTGACCTTCTCAAAAGAGCAACAGAAGAAAAAATGGGAGTGGCTAAAGATGTGATTCAAGAGAGGGAACTAACCGTAAGCAAAGAAGAAGCACATGTGGAAGAAGAAACCGTTCAAGTTAAAGAAGCCAAAACAGATGAAGAGAAAGAGGAATGCGAGGAGGGAGACGAACACAACAAGGCGGACTCTGGGTCGGATGCTCCTGTCATGGTAGAAGCACCTAGAGATGCAGAAACTAAACCACATAAGAAATCTCATAATATACTATCAGGCGTGGGATCAAAAGTCAAGCATTCAATTTCCAAGGTGAAGAAAGCTATTACCGGTAAATCGTCTTCCAAAGAACCGAAGCCAACATCGCCAAAGGAAAAGGAAACCGAAAAATGCTGATGATCCATCCCCCCGTCACAGTCAGTAAAGAAACTCATTCACATTATCACATATTCTTGTATGTTTTTGAAGGGCTTGTTTTCTTTCCGTCAAATATTGTTTGAGAACACAATTTTTCATTTTTTTTCTTCCTTTTTTGCCGGTTTGGTGAGTTTTGTGCAGGCTTGAATTAGTCCATTTTTTCTTGTATAAAAACATTTGGTTAAATTATATATGATTGGATTGGTAGTTTGGTACATCTTACAAGAGATCCATCGTTCCCATGCTGACTGCTATAATATATATCCATTAGATTTAATCCAAGCCTTAATAGATTTTCTGGCAATTATGCTAAAATCATGTACCAGTTGCAGACTCCCAATGCAACCAGCTCGAACACTAATTTGATAAGTAACAAATCTACAAAGCAAATTTCTTTAAGGGAACAAATTGAACACTAATTTGATAAGCACCAATTTGATAAGTAACAAATCTACAAGCAAATTTCTTATTTTTTTTTTTGGTTCAGTGGGAATACATTACAACTAAAGGGGAGGGGGAAGGGAGGGCAAGGGTTCTAAGCAAATTTCTTTCAAGGAACCAAATTGGTTTGAGATTTTATAGCCATCCCATAATCAACCAATACCCAGATCAGATAACAGAACAGAAATTTGGGATCCATATCAGGCTTTGAAGGATGAAGAAGCACAAGTAGAACAGCTATGAAATGGTGTTAGAAATGACTTAAAAACACCATAGAGCTAGTAAACCACACTGCAATTTCAGTCTTTGACATCACAATAAAAAAATTGCAGAACACAATTGCCATGGAAGAACACCCCCTATAACAGGCCTCAAACTTGCTATTCAAAATTGCTCATTTAACATTAATCAGCATTATCATGATTGAAGTTGAGGCCAAAATCTCAGAACTTGAAGTTGGCTTTTGGCCACATGAATATCCATTTTCACCATATTCCAATCAGAGTCAACAGCTAAATCCTATATTTGATAATCAGAACCAAAATATAATCCCAGAATGAGAATCTAGTCTAGAATAAAGACAATGGGAAATTATGCAAACCAATATTCAAAAATTACCCATCTCAAATATCTTTATAGAGAAAAAAGTAAACATAAACCTTAAGCATCTCAGTACCATTTAAGATAATAACAACTACCAACATTGTTCCAAACAAAAACACAAATTTAAACACTACTCAAAATGTAAAATCATAGCAAAAAACTTAGAGAACCCATCAAAAGTCCATGGAGTCCCACCACTTAAAACCTCCTTCCAGGTCCACCACCGCCACGTCCGAATCCAACTGGAGGAGCGGAAACAGCAACTGGATCAACCTTAATGATGCCAGGAATATCAGACATCCCAAGAACAGAAAGCATATCAAGGGTCTCCTTGTCGACTTCGATTTGGTCGACCTTGATAGCGGACTCATCGGGGACGAAGTCCATACGGCGCTCACGTTCTTCCTCTTGGAGCTTGAGGGAGATGCCACGGACGGGGCCCTTCTGGATCCGCTTCATGAGATGGGTGGAGAAGCCGGCGATCTTGTTGCGGAGCCTCTTCGATGGGATGATGGCAACCTCCTCGATGATCTTCTTGTTGGTGTGGAAGTCGAGGGTCATGCGAGAGTAGTACCTCTCGATGACTTGGCGAGAGGATTTCTTCACTGTCTTGGTACGAACGCGACCCATGGCTGGAAACTTGAGCGGCTGCTTTGGCTGCTGCTACTCTGGAGGTTTGAGGAGTGAAAATGGAATTGCTAGGGTTAGGGTTTTAATGGATTGTGGAGTTAAAGGGTTTTTATATACGAGAAATGTCTTTTTGGGTCGTTTTGTGTTGAGCCTAATTTTTGGGCCTTTTTATGGGCTGAATGGGCAGTCTCATTTAGCTTGAATTTTGGACTTAAAAAAAAAGTTATAACTTGGCCTATTTATTGGCCCAAAAACAAAAATAGGTTTATTTATTTTTTATTAATAAAATAAAATTATAAAAACGTATTCATATTGATATTAACAATTTGCATATAATTTCTTGAACATGGGTTTGATTAAAATTGACATAAAGATATATTATCCAATGGAAATCCCATTTGGGTTATAAAGTAAGTTAAAAATTTAAGTTAACCCTCTACAACTTGGTTAGTCATCTTTGAATGTTGGTTAAGTTATTTGGTCAATCTTAATTATGGAATTTGAAAATGGAAGAATGTGGTTGGGATAGAGTTTCCACAAATCTGATTATTGAGGTTTTCCTAGCCATGTTGCATCACACTTTTTCTGATAAATGTTCCAACCACTTTCATTTTGTGCAGGGAAAGTTGAAGAATGTAAAAAGGTTTTTCGAGACACTATACAAGTTTGTATACCTACAAGCAACTTTTTTAAAGCCACATGTAAGAGTGATTGATATTTACAGATGACACACTTGAACCACCTTGTCTTATGCTTTTATATGGCGAAAATAAATAAGCCAAAATGAATTCCAGTAATCATCTTTCTGGTTAGCAGTAGCCGTTTCCCACTTCATTGATCATTAAGTAGACCAGGATGACCTAAGTTCTGCATAATCCACAAGATTAAAGACTAAACTGATGCTAAAGCATGCAAATAGTAACAACTGCTATATACAAAATCATGTTAGCATATCCAAATACTACATACACCCATACACTAAAGTAATTAGAATTCCATCAAGTTTGGCAGCAAAAGCTGAATCCATAAAAACTTAACAATCCTCTGTCTCGAATTTCATACTTATCCCCATGCTGAACAGCTCCTGGCACAATAACTTGGCACCATAAGGAACATTTACCCTGCGAATATCATCCACAGACTGGCAATACCGACAGTAGGGGCCCCTAATCTTTCGGCCCCCAGCTACTGTCCGTTCAATCACATTTGCAGCATTTTCGCACTTCTTGCAAACATGCATATGGGAGGAATCACTAAGCGTGAAGAGGCGCTCATGTAAGTTGGCTGATGCACCATGAGCAATGAGGCAGTCGCGTTCCATCTCACCAAATTTGATCCCACCAAATCGTTTGCGGTCAGCAACTGGCTGCCTAGTAAGTGGGTGTACAGGTCCGGTATTACGAAACTTTACTTTGTCTTCAGCCATGTGGATCAGGCGCTGGTAGAAAGTCGGACCCATAAATATGAGTGATCTGACCATCTCACCAGTTCGACCATTGTAAACTCTCTCATGTCCCCATCTTGAAAACCCAGCCCTGTGACAGGATAGTCAACCAAGTAAGCAACCATTGAAGATTAATCAGTGACAGCATGGCTTCACCAAAACAACTAACAAGAAAAAAGGAACTGATTTTATTTCTTTTTACCCCTCCAAAATAAACCACCTAAGATCTTTATATCGAAAATTTCAATCAATATATATATGCATACTGAGCAGGCAAGTCAACATAATTAGGGACTATTCATTACCTGTGAAGCTGTTCTGTAATGGCATCTACAGAAAGAGTGGAAAAAGGGGTGGCATATTTCAATGACCCACCACAGGCAATACCCTTTCCCAAAGCAGCCTCCAAGAGTTGACCAGGAGTTTGTCTTGTAGGAAACGCATGTGGGTTAATGACAATGTCTGGAACTATTCCTTGAGTTGTGAATGGAAAATTCTCTTGAGACTCCAGAAAACCAAGAACTCCCTTTTGGCCATGCATACTGGAAAACTTGTCTCCAAGACATGGAGATCGAACCTGCAAACATACAAGAAAACAATTGATGAAAAACGTCAAGTTGCGGCAGCAAATATTAGATTTTACACAAAAAAAAAAAAAACCCCTCATGATACCATTGTCTCTTCCATTCACACAAATGAAATGAATGAAATGATAAGCAAATGGTTCATAAACTCATATTTTCAATTGCAAACTGAAGTTCTTGTCTATAGGATTTTAGACTTCGCTTACCTGCCTCAGAGACACGACAGCAAAATTTTTCCCCTCATCATTTGAAGAGAGCACAACTTTCTGAACCATGCCTCTTTCAGTGTGCTTCAGTTTTATACTATGATCAAGTCTACGCTCAGCTACATTAGCATCAGTTTTACTATTATCAGGTTCAGACTCGGCACATCTCCCAATGACAATGTCACCAGATTGCAGGCTAGCACCCACATAAGGAAAACCATCATCATCCAGGCTGTCCACACGTCCAATCTTACTTTGTATTTTTCCAAAATTTACAATATCTTCCAACTTCCGTTTCTTGTCACTCATTTCCTGGTTATCAACTTCCGCTTTATAACTCCTTACATGTTCAGATCGGAACATTCCACGCTCTAAGGAGGCTCGATTCATTACCAAGGAATCCTCTTGGTTGTATCCGAGATGAACATTGACTGCCACAATAGCAATCTGGCCATTGTATAATTCTGGCTTCGGTTCCAATCCATTCTGACCTAGAGGATATCCTGGCTTTCCAAGACAATCGGATGTCATTGTACGGAACAGCGGCCTTTGGGGGTAATACATTTGGTGGGACAAAGTATCAACTCTGATGTTGGGGTTTGTTGTAGAAAACCCAATGGCCTGTTGAGAATGCTTCTGTGCCTGGTAGAGGACTCTCCTTGCATGATCATGATTTGCAAACGGAATGATCCCACAGCTTAATCCCAACAGAAAGGACATGTCAAGCTCACAATGAGTATACTTCACAGATTCCTTCTCCTTAACATCTGCCAAAAGGTACTTGATACCCCATGCATTACGACAGTCCTCTTCTTCCTCTGTTCCAATGAGCTCGATTATCCCTTTGTCCAGAAGAGACTGGAAGGTGAAATTTTTTTCGGCCTTAAATGCTTTTATTTTTGATAGGTTTTTGACAACTAAAAGAGGACGCAGAATCCTTCCAGCATCGGTGAAGATGCGCACTTCTCCTTTATGTTCATCTCTTTTGATTTCCACCTACAAGATAAAAGTCATTACCAAAAATGAGAAGGGGAGAAGAAGAAGAAAGAACTGCAGAAAATAATAAAAATAAATAAGCAGACTACCCTTCTGCAAGAACCAAAGTTAGGGGACTTCTATGTAATTTTACTTACATTTCTTTATTTACTTAGGAATTCAGTTCTATATCAGTTTTAGTAGAATACTTGGAGTTCAACTTGGTACTAACTAGCAATAGAAATATGGAAAATAGCAATAATGGCTGAGTTCTTCAAAATAGCTGATTTAACTCTAGAAACATAAGCTAAACAGAAACAGTTTTCTTCTTCATTTTTATTTAATTCATAATTCATTATATTGTCCTCAAACAAGCACAACCTCAAGAAATTAAAAAGTTGTGCAAACTAGTATGAAATTATAATAAGTCAAAATGAGATAGGTACCTGATGTGGCAACTCTGTCATGCGTCGCTTTCTTCTAACCTCAGCAGCAAACGAAAGGGAATCTTCGCAAACCCCAACCCATTCCCCATTCAGAAAGATCTTATCTTTCCCATCAAGTGAGCTAGAAGTATCATTAACCAGTTCCTCCATTCCGGAATCAAACAACTTGTCAACTATGGATTCAACTATGTTTGTACTTACAAGTCCTGTGGTGGCAAGATTTTTTACAAGCCCACAATTTTCACCATCTGGAGTAGATAGGAAGCAAACCTTTCCCCAATGAGAAGGGTGTCTGCATTAGGAAACTAAATCAGGAAAAAACTTAACGAATTTAAGCTTCTAATGAATAAAGAATCAAAATGCTCAGAACCTGAAGCATTAATTCCAAACATCAACCCTTAAATAATATTAAGGACAACAAATCTACAGGAAAAATTGACCACCGCAGCACATAAAACCGTAGATAGAAAACATTAAAAACTTCTTCTTGTTACAGAAGGTTTACCATCTATTTAATTAATGAATAATCTGCCAGTATTGAACTCATAATATTCCAGATCAAGTATGAACTCCTTAATTGTCCTAAACATCAGAAGCAATTAACTCCTTTCATGATCTAACAAAGTTTTGCATAGAAAGCGCACTTGAACAGATTTACAATAAATCATATTTAAAGCAGAATAAATTTTGATTTGAGCAACAGATTGGTAGAAATAGATGTCTGATGTAACTTACGGGTATCTGGCATCTCCAACCTTCCCGGTATACTGAACCTGCTGCCTAGTTTTCCTCAAATCGACCATTGTTTGCAATGGATTTGCTCGGCCCAGATTCGCCACTACACCAGAAATCCTTTCCATCTTTTTGTAAGAATGAGACCATGCTCCAGTGGAGAATGCTCTTGAAAGCCCATTTGTAACTATGGTGCCATCAAGATAGTGCTCGATTGGACGGATAGTACGGTCTTGATAAAGGTCTCTCTGCAGAGCCTTGTCCATACGCCGCCTTGCATGATTAATATGAACCTTCAGTTCGCGCTCAAGCAGTTCACTGGCCAATTCAAACCTCTTGTTCCTAAAATCATCTCTATTGTCACATTTTCTACGACCAGTGTAGGCCTGTAAGAGACACTTTACCATGTAACCCAAGAATCGAGCTTTTTGCTTGCGATTATGGAGACTAGGAAACAGATACAGTCTAAGGCACTCTTCAATATCTTCTCCAGGAGGAAAGCTGGTAGCTTTGACCAATTTGCTTACGTGGTTAAGAGCATTCCCTTCTTTAGAAAAATCTGCACAACTCCCATCAGCATGACGAATTGAGGCAAACAGTATGTTTGATATGGCGGAATCATTGCTTCCATAATCAATCAGATTGACAACTTCTTTATCTGATGATACACCAAGGGCAAAAAACAGAATCCATACAGGGATCATTGTTGACAAGAAATAAACATTCAGGACTTTCTCTCCCCCCTTAATATAATCAACTTTAGAACTATCCACAGCTCTGATGATTAATCTGTTTCTCTTCACCTCAGACCTATAAGCAATTGTCCAACCCTGGCTATTTGAAATCCAGAGCCTCTTCAAACAAATTTGCTCTTGTGCAATGAATATCTACACGAAAACATGGCAAGAACATCATATATGTTTTTTGAAAACAATAATGGAAAAACATTTGGCTCTACCAATAAAGTGTTTAGCACATTCAAGCCTGATTCAACAATTATGGACACTGAATAGCAGGTCAGCTTCCAGAAAAAGAAAAGAGAACAAAAGAAGTCAGACTTACCTTCTCTGCACCCTTTATTAGAAAATAACCTCCATGATCAAAATCGCAATCAGCTTTCTCGACTTCACTCATCCAGCAAAGATCGGACTTCACCATCACAGGGAGCCTCCCAATTGAAATTTCCCTTTTATCTTCGTAGACAATCTCCTCTTCTCTAATCTCTTCTCTTCCAGTTTTAAACTTGTCACTCTTCACGATTTTTTTCGTGTATACCTGTCATATTACCAGGACATAAATGACATCATATTTTTTTATAAAAAAAGTTATTTTTAGGGAAAATGGGGAACAGGGCATATAAACAATGAACAGCACTGAAACCATCATATGGGCAATGAAATATTAAGACATACTATTTAAAAAAGTAAGTGACATTCACTCACCTTGAGTTCAACCTCGACCTTCATCTTGGCTGCATAAGTCATGTTCTGAAGGCGGGCATGCCTAGGAAGCATGTTGAGCTCAGTGCCTCCAGAAACAGCCCAGAAGGTTGGCCGCTCAAGACTGACCTTCCCAAACTTGACTTTAGCATGACGCCAGTCACCATCTCCCTTCTTCGACGGATCATATCCAGGCTGAATTTCAAACTCACCCAAAGAATCAAAGGTCTTCTGAAGACCATATTTGATAAAATCGTTGTAAGAGTTTAGCTGGTGACTTATTAGACCATATTGGTTGAAAAAAGCCACAGCAGTTTGCCTACAGAAACTCTTCAAATACTCTTCTCCAATCTCTCCCACATTGAACGGCTCATCAAAGATATCATCATCATCATCATCTAAATCCATACTAGTTCCTACACTTCCCTTCCCATCTGGCGACACCCCCATTTCACCAGAATCTGGAAAGACAAGAAATATATAGTTCAAACTTCAGAACACTAACTTACGTTTTACATGTAAAAAAGCAACAACCTTAAATATCATCGCAAAAGAGACTCTTTTTTTCTTATTATTATCATCATTAAAAGACAGACATTTTAAAGCTTCAAAACAGAGGATTCATTCTGAACAGCAAATACAAAAAAGGAAAAGAAAAAACACAAAGCATATTTATTTAAAATGATAAACAAAACAGAAGAAAAAGAATATGGGTAAGCGAGGACTTACATTTCAGTGCTTTGAGTGGGTTTAAATATGATCAAAAACCCTAAACCCCTAAATCTTCTGCTACTTCAACTGAAAATAGGCGGTTTCTAAGGTTTTTTACAGCCTCCGCCGATCAATGTGCGTCAAATTTCACACAAATTCAGGCTCAATAGAGAGTTTTTTTGAGAGAGAGGAAGCTCCATTTTCCTTGTGGAGGAGTAAGGAGTACAACTGTGGAGTAAAACGATCAAAGCTTAATTTTGTTGGGACAAATTGAAGGACGTAAATGTCCTTGAGTTTTTTCTCTATGGTCCTCCCCATCCGTTCTGAAACTCAGGGGTGTTATAGTAAAACGAGGAAATTATTAATTGTACAGGGAAGTGAAAGACGCATGTGTCCCCTCCGGCCCTCCTTCAAGATCAAAAAGTGGGAAAGAAATTTTTGTTGGATTTAATAATTGATCAAAATTCAAAGCATAATTTTGTTGGATAAATAAATCAGGGTTGATATATATAATGGCAAATTATATATTACACCCTCGGTGGAGTTTAGCAGACTACACAAGCGGATCTTGAAGGGTGACACGTGTCCTTTAGGGACTAAATTGAAATATTTAAAACTTAATTGATTAAAAAATTGGACATGTGTCAACTCCACAACCCATTTGTGGAGTCCAAAATTTACACCGCCGGTGTATCAAATAATTAATCATATATATAATATAGACTGCACAAACAGATCTTGAAGGGTGATATGTGTCCATAGGGACTAGATTGAAATATTTAAAATGTAATTAATTCAGAAAATAGACATGTATCAACTTCACAACCCGTAGAATCCAAAATTTATACCGCCAATGTATCAAATAATTACCCATAAATCAAAGCACATTAACAATAACAATAAAAAATTTGCATCATATTAATTTTCTTTTTGGGCCAAATCAACGTCCTAGTATAGAAAATTTGGATGATAACCATATCTTTGCAGTCCAATGTTTTGGGCTTGCAACTCTACTACATTGCTAACTGAACCAAATTTCTTTCAATTTTGGCTATCATATCAAATACTACTAATCAAATTCAAGTTTTCATAATACAATCTTTATTTATTTGGTGTAATATAATGGGATCAATTTCAAGTTTTCAACTTCCTTTGTTAAGGGAATAAATATAAACCAATCTTCATAGAGCCGAGCAACAATTGTTGGATCAACTTTGTTCCTCAGGGTTCTCATATCTTCCGGCATGTATCACATTCAAATTCAAATTAAATTCCACTCAAATCAAATGTTTTAAAGTAGATGAACAGACAATTAATTAGTGTACATTAAAAATAAACGACAGAAAGAGTACATTAAAAATAAAATAAAAGTCAATTAATTAGAGTTATTAGAATCATACAATATTCTTAGTTCTTGTTTGACATTTTTTATGTCAATTGTAATCATCACCTAATTAGATTCTTGTAAAATCCCTTTGTCTCTCTATCATAGTCGTTTGGAGAAAAGCTTTTAAAAACTTTGTCTTACTAAAATATTTTTTATGGCTAAATTCCAAAAGAAAGAAAAGATAGTTATGAACTGAACAATTATTTAAGTTGGTTCTAATTCTCTCACCAAGAGCAGCTCATAAACAAAAGATTCATTATTCCATTTCTTGTGTTAGAAGCAAAACATGGCTAGCAACATGTTTATGATTTTGTTGCTCATTTTGGGCATTTTAACTAGCCCTTGTTATTCAGGCAGCATTTCAATTTATTGGGGCCAAAATGTCAAGGAAGGAACCCTAGCTGACACATGCAAGACTGGAAGATTTGAATATGTCATCATAAGTTTTCTTTGTGTATTTGGTAATAACCAAGTTCCTCAACTGGACTTGGATAATCATTGTGATCCTTCTAACAAAAGATGTGTCGGCTTAGCTGACGATATCCAGTCGTGTCAGAAGATGAATGTTAAGGTTTTGTTGTCCATTGGAGGTGGAGATGGTAGTTACAGCCTTGTGTCATCTAAAGAGGCAAAGGAGTTTGGTGATTACCTTTGGGACAATTATTTGGGAGGCAACTCAACTGATAGACCTTTTGGTGATGCTGTTTTGGATGGAATTGATTTTGATATTGAAGGGGGCAGCCCTGATCACTATGATGAATTAGCAGGGTAATGTGCACAATTTGCAAAGTTTAAAATTGTAGATGGAAACTTATATAGTAGAGTTGCAACACTAATTCCTTTTTTTTTTTTTAACATAAAAACGTTTAATGCCGCATTAACTAACAATAGCCCTAGGCTTAGCAACACCTAACATATCTTCTTGAATGAACCGATGGAACTCACCAGGCGGTTGATTATTAGACTCAATTAAAATTTGCATAGAAGTGTCATATTCAAAGCAAAGTTAATCTTTTAGCATTTTTAAGGTCAAAAAATCTATATATATGATTGTAAAAATTATGGCACTAAGTACTAATAGAGATTTAGACGTTGACCTTGAGTTTTAACTCAAATGGTCATGTCCCCACCTTTTAAATAGAAGATTCCAGCAAGTCTGAGGTTCGAATCTCATGCCAAAAAAAAAAGATTTTGACCTTAACCTACATAAATTAGAATGCTAAGTATGAAAGTAACACATATTAAATTGTGGGACATGATTATAAACTTACATTTTCCATGGTTCACTTTGAATGCAGGCACTTGAAAAACTACCCATCAAAGAAGAAGGTTTATTTGACAGCAGCACCACAATGTCCCTATCCAGATCTTTACGTGGGAAAAGCTTTATCAACAGGACGCTTTGATTACATATGGATGCAATTTTACAACAATTATTGTGAATTCAAAGGCAATGCTTCTGATCTTAAAGCGACTTTCGATGAATGGAGCAATGGTATTCCAGCTACTAGCTTCTTCATGGGGCTCCCGGCAGCCCCTAGCGGTGCGAACAGTGGTTTTATTCCTCAGAATGTTCTGATATCAAAGGTTCTGCCATTGATAAAGAAGGCCAACAAGTATGGAGGTGTAATGCTTTGGTCTAAATACTATGATGATCTAACTGGTTACAGCAAAGCCATCAAGAGCCATGTTTGATACTGATAGTTGTTTCAGTTTGTAAAAGAGTCACAAAAACACATGCACATAAAGGCCCTGAGGCTTTTTAACTCTCCGATGTCTTCTTTTTACTCTGCACTTTTTTCTGTAATAAGTGACTGATATTCGGCTCTTTTACCAGCCGGTTTCCATTTTCCAGTAACCCATGGCTTTACTTGTGAGAGACTGTAATAAGAAATTGACGTTTCTGTTTAGCAATATCAGCATGAATTGATGAAAAATATATAAAACAGCAACTCCCAACTGTGAATTCATGAAACCAGAAAAATTTGATCTATGATATGAAGCGAGTTCCTTTTTTATATCAAAATAATATAAATTTATAAAATGCAATACATGGCAAAATTTTAGCCAATCACAACACCAAATTGGCAATGACTTTTACAACCATTAGCAACTTTAAGTAGGCTCTGGAACCAAACAATATTGCAAAAACTAAAGAAATTTAAGCTTTTCTATTACTCTTCTTCTCAGATTTCGTTGCGGCTTCAATATTCCTCTTCCGCTCCTTGAGTTTTTCAACACGATCCTTCTTTCGTTGCTTGCCCATCTGATCAAAGAGAAACAAACACGAGTTATGCCAAAGATGAAGTTCCAATAATGATGTGCAATATACCACAGTTGCTAATTAAATTATTTAGCGAAAGCTTCAAACATCATCAGCTTCCCTATCCTCTTCTTCCGAAGGTACAGAAACAGAACATACAACTAGGAAGTATTGTACTATGTTTTCCGAGAAAGGAGAAACTACAATGGTTGAAACCATATCAAACAAATCTCTAAAAGCAGAGACTCTCCAATTGCTCAAAACTTGGTCTAGTGGAATGAAAAGTATACAGCAAGGAAAATCTGGTGTTTATGACAGAAATTATAATAAGAAGGCCATATAAGTTACCTCAATAGCCTTAGCAAGCCCCCTCTTTTTACGTGACATCATGAGTGTTGATGGATCCTCAGAATCCATGGCACTTTGTTGAACATCAGGAAGAGATTCTTCTTTAGATTCTATATCCTCAGCAGAGGTCTGCTTATTTATGCTTGAGACACCCTGAAGTTCCATTTTCAGTTCATCATGATACTGCTTCTCAAGAAGCATCATCTGCAACCAATAAAAAAATTTTATGCAGTAAGTAGGGTTAACCATGAATATATCACAGGAGCTGCAAGGTGGTGGGAGCAGTAAAATTTTGAAACTCTATGGTGTAGTTAGTTTGACACATATCTGCCAATCCAGTCACATACCTGTCGCTTCTTCTCAGCAGCTTCCATAGCCTCTGTTCTATTGATAAACCCTTCAGCCAACATAGCTTGAGGGTTATCCAAATCATCATTTCCCACACCAGGCAAAGGTTGAACATCACTTTTCGCAGCAGCCTGTAGTTGTCTAATGGTCTTGGCATAATCAGGAACATAACCCTCAGCCTCATCATCAACAAAAGGTGACAGATGTGGAGGTGGATCCCTGTTAGCAGGAGATAGCAATATCAAGCATTGAGGCAATTACATAGCAAGAAAGTTTTCCATCTTCAATTGCAATTAAATATTCGATCGAGTCCAGAGGAATGTAGACCCCCAAACTATTTCAAGTTTATCCTCATGAACTATGACACACATGCAATGCAACATTAGGGTAATTTTGAACTATGATGTTCATTTTGTGATAGGAACTGCAATAAAGTTCAACAAGTTTAACACTCAGAGATCATCAATATTAAGTTCCAAAAATTTACCTCCCAACCAAATATGGCTCAGTTGGCAAGATTATTCGTGCATTTACACAGTCATAGATCCATTGCGGTTGAATGTATTCTCTTGAAAGGTATACATGACCCTGGGTTGGTCTGTCAACAATCTACACAGAGAAGAAAAACAAAAACTATAAATGGAAATCCCCAAAAGCAAAAGCTGAAAAATCTGACACATGGATCATATATAGGCACACCTGATGAGTAATGCTATCATCAGCTTCTGCAAATGGTGCTCCCTCTCCTTCCCAAGAAACAATACCTCCAAAAGCAGGAATGACAAAGAGCAAAGACTCTCTCGGAACCTGACCAAATAGAGTATTACAGCAGAAATAAAGTGTTAGAGAGAAATCAAAAAGCCACTTCATGTATGGCCATGCTTGAATTGTAACAAAATTATTATTAGTTAATAAAAGGAAATACAATGTGCTAAAAACCTTCAGGAAGGGGACAATTAATCTCACCTCCCGACTCAAGAAAAACTTCTTATTTTGAAAAAGATTTTTGCACTCCCTTGTAGCTTCATCTTCTTCAATTTCACTATCAGCATTTTGAACAAGGTGCATCAGTGCACCAGGCTCATTTGCAGGGAGTTGATGCTGAAGTTGAGCAAGTCTCAAGTCAGACTCCTCTTGCTCTTGCACTGATCTAGATGAACCGGCAACTTGAGGTTCTTGTACAGAGGCTCTATAATTTGCATCAAAATAACGCGACAATGCATAGAGATCTGCATTATTCACAAAAGACAAAATTGCTATTTACCATTGACAGACAGGATTGAAAATATTTTCAATAATGTTCATACTATGAGCTTCATAGACACCACTTAAAATTGCTTTTAAACCTGAAGAGAACATGTGTCATTCAAACTGTAAAGCAACAAAGCAAACCTGCTGCAAGAGCTTCCAACCGAGGATCAAGAATAGGAGGATACTTCACATTTATAGAGTGATAGAGTTGAAAATTGACAAAGCCAAAAAGTGCCTGCACCCAAATTAAATATGAGAAAAAAAAAAAAAGCCAATCAATTGAAGAAAGCTACATATTGGGGGATAAAAAGTTAGCTTGAAGTGAAGAATAAAAACAGGAGAGAAAGGAGGATGATGGTAGTGATGGAAAATTTCATTACTGTTAGTATAATATTAATATATATATATATATATATATATATATAATATAATGCAAGAAGGCAACAACAGCTCTTCTATTAATGCTTGGCTTAAGCTAATTTTGCCGATACCTTATGATACAACTTCCTCCCTTTAACTATGGTAGTTATCACTAATTTTAAAATGAATCAATATCTGTATACAACAGCTAGGACAGTGTGTGTGTGTGAGAGAGAGAGAGAGATCTAACCTCATAGAATTCCAAAAATGTTAACATGACATTGAAGTCAACATCATCAGTCAATACTTGCTGTCGTGCATGTGGTGCTAACCATGTGATTTTTTGACCCTCAACCTCAGCCTGCCCAAAACACAGAGTCATTCTAAGCAACAGGCACAACAGCAAAAGTAACACCAGCATTAGAGCAGCAGCAGGAACTACAACAACAATAACGACTAAAGAAGGTTGTAATACCTGATAATATATACCCTTTACAGCCACAAAAGCTTTCCTTAATTTATGAGTACGAGAAATATAGGCTTGCCATTCATGACACAACCTGACAAAAAAACCAAGAACAGCAAGACAAAAATGCAACCAATGAGTTGGTAGAAATAAAGTAGCCATACAATCTCCCTCTATCATTTCTCGCTTAATTAAAAGTAAGATCTGCCAACCTTCGACAATTATGGATGCGCTTCACTTCAATTTTCAGCCTATCAATGGCAGGCAACATTGCAAACAGGTGCACCATTGTAAGAGGGTCATCCAAGTCTCTAAGTGCATCAATAAACGTTGGATACCTAAAATCCCAAACATTACTTAGATACTCAGAAACTCATACAGATGACAGGAAATAAAAAAGAAATAAATATAATTTAACAAACCTATCCCGGATGACCCTATCAAGCTTGTAAGAAGGTGCACGTGATAGAAGAAGCTTTGCTAACTCATCATTCTTTTTTGCCTTCGCTTTCTTTATCTTTTTTTGATATGCCCTCATTTCTCTAAACTTCTCAAGTAATGGGTCGTGAAGAATGTACATAACATCCTTCAAGTGATAGTAAGTATGATGGTTTCCATTCACTTTCTTCTTTGGCTCCCTTGGAAATACTCCTTTGTGAATACATAATTTCCTGCAATATTAAATTGATTAAGAAAAATAAGAAAAGCCAACAATCTTTCTACTTGAAAGAAAATTACACGCACTAGCAATATAAATCCAAATCTTCTTCCTTTTCCAAGTATTTCACTCTAAAAATAAAGAATGTACCTAGGTTTCATTTGGTTATTGCTTCTTGCTAAACATAATAATTATGTCATATTTCATACAGAAGCAAAATCATACTAAAAAAGGTAAGAACCTCGCAAAATTTGTCCCAAACGCACTTCTATATTATTGCTTCGGTTAGCAAAAAGCAAGTAGCAATCATAACAGTGAAAAGCTACCCAAAAAAACTAACCTCAGCTTAACGAAGCTCAATAGCTTCACATGACATGCTTAGAAAATTGTTTAGCTAAAATTAATGCGTTAAAAAAAAAGAAAGTAAATAAAGGAATATTCAAACATGCTTTAGTAAACTCGGCCAAGAATAACATACTTTAAAAAAGAAATTATAGAAAAGTGAGGAAGAGAGTATGAACCTGAAATCTTTGAGGCTAACTTGAAGGATTTTTAGGGCTTGTGACCTGGTCACATATCTCGCAGCATTTCCTTCCTTCTTCTTTCCCTGGAAAAATTCACTAGAAAGTGTGAGGAAAAGCAAAAAAAACAAAGAAGAAAAGAAAATAAAAGCATAAATTGAAGTTTCAGATTGCTAATTTGAAGTTAGCGTTGAAGAACAGAGAACTTGCCGGAGGTCGATAGTGTTTCGGCTTCCCCATAGTTGTTAAGAGAAGTAAGAAGCTGCGAAGGCGAAGAAACAGAGAAGGGAGCAGAAAGGGGGTAACTAAAAATACTAGGGTTTAAGCTAATATAGGATCCGGTTTCAGAAATGTTGACAGCCATCCGGGTCGGATTTTAACTATATGGGTTTGAATTATGTGGGCTTGAATTGGATCGGGGGCTTTTGCTTTTTGGGCCATTCAATCTCTTACTAGGCTCGTCAGAAATCTTATTTAAGAAATGTGGTAAGTCTTAACTCTTAAATCTGCAGGCTCAATTAGGATTTTTAATAACGGCTTTGGCTTAATAATCATGCTTAATAATTAAGCAACCTACTTGAAAGTAAAAAGGGAACCTACAAGGAAACTAATCTAAAAAACCCTAGCCACCAATATATATAAGTAGTGCGCCCATTAGGGTAATTAAAGGATTTATAATAAGAAAGCCGAGTCTTCACAATTGTTACCGAAGAAAAAAAAAAACCCAAAGTTCCAGTCTTGAAAGCAACAACAATGGTAGTCGTTTCTGATTCCAACCTTTCAATACCGATAGGGTTTCGTTTCCATCCCACTAAGGAAGAAATTCTTATCTCCTACCTTCGATCAGCCATTAAAAGAGAGCCTTTGCCTGCTAATGTTTTGATGAAGATTGACATTTATGGCGACAAAAAACAGCCATGGAATCTCTTCGACAAGGACTCATCGGATACGTATTGGATTTTCACTATGTTGAAGAAGAAGAGTGGATCAAGGATTGATCGCGTTGCCGGTTGTGGATGTTGGCTTAATCAAAGCTTCAAAAAGATCAAGGATTCTGGTGGTAAGCTGCTAGGGTTTGAAAAGTCCTTTACCTTCACTTGCAAGAACAAATGCTGTGGGCGAGCCAATAATATTAATGGGAATTGGATTATGCATGAGTATTCATTGGCCGACAAGGGTTTGAGTGAATATGTAATCTGTGAGATTAAGAATAAGGATGCTGTGAACAAGAAGCGTAAAGGCGGCCATGAAGATATTGATGATGATGATGGAGGGATGCTGATTACGAAGAAAGTTTGTGTTGATCATGTATCATGCAAGTAGCACATATGATCAGATAAATTATTATGATCAACAAAATAATCATAATTTTGGAGAATTTGGTCATCAAGAAAACAACAATAATCCAATATTCATGGATAGGACTCAGACTCAGACCATGGTGATCAATAGTTGCAGCCCCCAACAAGGAGATGGACAACTGGAGTTTACTACTAATGGTTCAGTTTGCCTTGCTTTGAATGACATTAATGAAGAGATGAACTTGAAGGAGACTTCCGCAAATACTTGTGATTGGAACGAGTTCTCATCTGAACTTGAAGATTTGTTGGTCTGTGCCAATACTAGTACTACTGGAAGCAGTAGTTTTCCAACAACTACTTATGCGGTGAATTCTGGATATGGGGAACCTTATTATGGTCAGGAAAATTATCAGATGAATAATTATAATGAAGAGAATAATCATAATTTTGGAGGATTTGGTCATCAAGGAACCAACAATCCGATATTCATGGATAGGACTCAGAGCCAGACCATAATGATCAATAGTTGCAGCCCCCAACAAGGAGATGGAGACGAAGCGTTTGACCAACCTGAGTTTACTACTAATGGTTCCGTTTCCTTTACTGTGAATGACAATAATGAAGCTATCAACCTGGAGGCTTCCGCAGATGCTTGTGATTATTGGAACAAGCTCTTCTCTGAACTTGAAGATTAATTCTCTGATCCTGAGGAGCTCTTAAATGTATGAGAATGATTCTGATATGCATACGAAGACTAGACTCCACGGCTGTCTTAGATGATTCTTCTTCTTTTGTAATCTTCAGTAGGAGTTTGTTTGGGTCGGATGATTTTACTTTTTTTTTAACAGTCGGATGATTTTACTTTTAAGTGTACATATATATTTAAGTTGTTCAGTCTGTTTTTGTCACATACTCTTTGTCCTGCTTGGCAAAACCAGAGTAGGTAGGAAAAGGGAAGGTTATGGTTATGTACACTTTATTAGTCAAATAATATATGTTAGCTGGTTTCTGGCTAGCTTCCTATATGCAGAATTCCTTTTCTTCTTCCATTTTCCATAGCACGATTTCATGGCACCTGCTATTAGCCTAATGGACTACTTCTACCACATCATTATCCTGATCATGTCTGCTTATCTTGTGCTAAATTTCTTGGTTTAAGTCTTTCAAGAACTTGAAATCCAAAGCCAAGTACCCACCAAGCCCTCCAGCTCTACCGATCATCGGTCACATTCACCTGTTGAAATCCGGATTACCTACATCTTTTGAAACTCTAGCAAGAGAATACGACCCCATGATGCAAATACGCGTGGGAGCTGCTAATGTTGTTGTTGCCTCGGATGCAAAATCTGCTCAACAACTATGGAGAACATTTGATACTTATTTTGCTTCCAAGTTTCAACCCGGTCCAACAACTTACCACATATACTAATGCTCCCTATGGTCCATATTGGAGGTTCATGAAGAATATTCAAGGCACATATATATAGATAAGCTTTAGTTGGGATCACATTCAATTTTGACTAGGTTATCATGAAATCAAGTTTGATTCACAAAGAATTATTAACCATTTTCGAATGAAAATTGGATATGCAAGTGGGAAATAGTGCAACTGAGAAAGAATGGGATATATATGTATTTTCATTTAAAAAAAAACAAAGAAAGAAAAAAAAACTGACATTCACATTCCTGTCGACAAAAGCGTTAAGAACAATATAAAAAAAAACCTTGTATTTATTGTATAATTGACATTCAGATCTTTCATACCCAGTACAAATTTTCGGTGTAGGCTTCAATGAGCCCCGCCGTCATTTTATATGACGTGGGCCCATATGAAATTGTAGCCATAAGATATCTAGAATTGTTCAAGTACCGTCCATCTTGTTTATTATCAAGGTGAGTCAACAAGAATAACTTTGTGACCGGTTGTAAAGATTTAAGAAGTGAGAGAAAACATTAGAATAAAAAAATAATAGTCTTGAACCGTGTGCTTTGTTAACAGCTTTAATGGAGAGACAAACGTTAAAGAACTACCCAGAAACTATGAACACTTCTACCGCCAATAGCCTTCCCCCTCCACTGGAATTCTCCCTCTGTTACTATAATCATCAAATAACAACCAAAATTTCAAGTTGAAACCTTTTAAACCATTGATAACAAATTTCAAACTATTTTTTATCAAAAAACAAACCCACAAGTCTAGATCTACAAAAATATATTTAGCCTCTAAGCTTAGTTCAATGACTTCTCCTTTATTTTTCCTTAAGATTCTTGAGTTTTGGTTTGCAGAAAATGGCATAGTCAACAGAAAATAGGTTGCTAGTCAACGGAAAATTTGGGGTTTTAAAACTTTATGCAGGCTATCTTTGAGATTCCAAAAGGTTTAATGAAAATTGTATAGATAAGTGTAATTTATATTGAATAAAGAAGCATATCAAGTGTTTGATATAAAGCCAACATGAGATTTCAATTACTCTAAACGGTAAAAATGAATTTCTGTAAATTAGCCAAACGGTGGAAAATTTATTTTTTACAAGTCATCAAAACAATAAAAAATATCATCTTTTCCAGAAAATGGGTTCATTTTTTAGAAATTATTTTCTATAAGCCTAATTCCATGAACCAAACGGAGCCTAAAATCAAGGGTTCTTGTTCTTTGTTTTGAGTTTAAAGGGGTTCTAGTAAATATGGTAAATATGATCTTATGGTGAAAGAGAGAGAGATAAATGGGTGACTCAACTCATCTTGACTCAGTGAGTTGAGAGTAAAAAGAGATAAGAAAGCCACATGTCATGATGCCCATGGTTTATGAAATTTGTAGCCATGGAATCTATTACTCTTCTTCGTCTTTAGCTCTCTATTTCATCTTTTCTTCTTCTTCGTGATTTTTTTTAGTAACAATGATGATGTAGATTAACTAAATTTCAAACAAGAAAACTAGTAGTTTAGATTTGTGGTTTTCTTGTGAGGTTTTAAAGGAAAAGTAGACTGGGTTGGATGGAATGGGGAGGAATTTTGGACGTTTTGGCCATTTCTAGAGGATTCAACAGGTTGTGCGTGGCGGTTTCTATGGTGGCCGGTGTTCCAAAGTTTATTTTTAATGTTTTTATTTGTTTTTATGTTCTTATATTTATGGATTTTAGTGGATCTTTGATCTAAAAAGGTTATAATAAAATGTTGTTTGTTGAACCATGATGTCCAATTTTTTTATTTAGTTGAAAAACTACTTAGTATTTTTAACTAAAGATTAGTTTGTAATTTTCTATACGTATGTATAATTAAAAAAAAAAACATTTCATTGTACATGTCAAATCATAAAATTTGATAGGCAAATCTCAAAGTTTAATAATCAAATCCAAAACTTAATAGTCAAACCACGTTAAACCTTACTATAATTAAAGCTCGCCTAATTTGTGCCTCAAAACTGTGTTTAAAGCAAATTATATGCACCCACCTAATTTGGGGTTTTATCCCATTACTAGTAGGAGTTTGTCTAATCATGCTTTAATTTTCACTATACATGATTTGGGGTTTGACTATTATGATTTGGGGTTTGATCCCATTACTAGTATGGGTTTGCCTAATCATTCTTTAAATTTCACTATACATGATTTATGGTTTGACTATTACGATTTGGGGTTTGATCCTAATATTAGTAAGGGTTTGCCTAATCATGTTTTAAATTTCACCATACATGATTAGGGGTTTGACCATTACAATTTGAGGTTTGATCCCATTACTAGTAGGGGTTTGACTAATCATGCTTTACAGTTTGACCGTACATGATTTGTAGTTCGACCATTAAGATTTGGGGTTTCACAATGGATGCTTTGGGGTTTGACCATTAATATTTGGGGTTTGACTTTCATATTTATGGTTTGCACATCGATGATTTGGGGTTTTGACTTTTAGATTTAGATAATTAGATGTGTGACCATGGATTATATCTGATTTTGGTTTCACCATGGATTATGATTATTTTGATAAGTTTCTCGTGATAAGATTGTATTTCATAAATATATACACATGTTCATCCAATGGCTTTTTGCCTCATTTTCCATTATTCTTCTCGTAGAATCTTCACATAAAATTCAAAGCCTCAATTTATTTATATGTTAAGTATAACATTTGTATTTTAGTGTTTTATATTATATATATAATATATAATATATATATAATATATAATATATATAAATATATCTTCTCATATCTAATTATTTACCAATTATCCAATGAAATCATTATGTATTATTATTCATTTACTATTTATTTATATAATGATATATTTTATTTTTGACTTATATAAATTGATATTTACGATACAAATTTTACTTTTTATTAATTTATTATTACAAAATTAATATTATTTATTTATGTATTTTCGAACAAGGGCCCATATGTATTTTTTATAAAGATATGTTTGGGGTGTATTTTTAGTTTTGCTTGTTGATAAGATTTTTAATAGGGAAAGATTATTTTGTGAAAATCCTTTTGTACGATGATCTTTAATCCACTAAATTTTACACAATTTTTGTAAAAATGGATTTTTTAGAATATGCTCACATCAAATATTTTTTTCACTTTAATGTATTTCTCAAAACAACATCTATACTATTATTATTATTATTATATTATAGGATTAATATTTGATGCACTGTCAGTGTATCAATCCTATACACTATCAGTGCACCATATATTGATACCTCATTATCAAGCAAAATAAGAAATTTTAAGGTCCTTAGAATTAAATATATTAATTAATTTTGATAAAGATTTATTAACCACATCAAAACATTGTTTCCTTTTTAACAAGCATTTTTTTGGCCCCGTAATCCCGTATTTCACCTAATTAAACATTTAAAGTTTCTTCTCCAATGATCCAAAATCCCAGATCATAATCTTCCGTCTTCACCTATTCTTACTTTTTTTGCAGTCATCTACATCCCTTAAATTTTACAGCCACAGTATGTGCTTCAATTTCAAAAAAGCAAATTTGGATTTAGTTGTTTGGTTCAAACAAATAATGAAATAAATTTGGTTGTCTTTGCTAGGTTCAAAACGAGATTTTCTTAAACTTATACAATAAATATATATATATATAATTATTAAATATATATTTCAAAATATATTTAATATACCTCTCATCTTAAAGATCTCACTAAAATCTTTCCAATGGTATTTTTTTATAATTTAAATTTTAATATTTTAAGTTAAAAAGGAAGAAAACAAATTAGTTCTCATCAAAAGAAAATTTGTTTCCCTAATTTACTATTGACATGTGGGTGACAAGCTTATTTATTATTCACATTTTTTTATTCATAAAAGACCATTTGTAATTTGCATACAAAGGTTTTATCCCTTGGTAAATCTCGGTTTTCTATGCATTTTCTGTCATCTACCTAACAACTGCAACAATATTTTTTTTACCAATTTTACCCTTGACCAGTTGGTCAAAGGTGAAAATCAAAGCAAAAGTAAGCACTTTTAATGGTTCTCCTTTCAGCAGTATTTTTCAGTGGCTCTCCTTGCTTTAGGGCCCAGTGGGTCCCAGCGGCTTTCCAAAAAGCCGCATTAAATGCGGCTCATTGTAGCCTGAGCCCAAATTTTCATAGCAGCAAAAGGAAAAAAGAAAGAAAGTACAATCTGGACTCTGCCATTTTTACTTTTCAGGCGCACAAAGCCAATTTAGTCGAACCCGTCAGTTTCCCCTTTTCGAATTGGTTCAAGCGCTGGTTAGAATTGAAAGGCTTTTGGCTCTACCATTTTTAGTCTCTAACAAGGAGGACGAGGGTTAAAAGAAAAAAAGATAGGGGGAGTCTTTTAATTGTTGGAGACTTGGTGGTAGAAAAACAAGTTAGCATAAATAAGATTAGTAGTAGTAGGGTTAAAATGGTAACTCTCATTTCCCTATTACAAATTTCATAAAGTATCTTTGATTTAATGATAACTAGGTTAGAACTCGTGCGTTGCACCGAGACTTCTTCAAATTTTAAAGTAAATATTTAAAATTATAATTTGTTTATGAATAATTCATTAGTCACATAATATTTGAATTTTAGTTAGCAACAACTTAATAAGGAATGAACATTATTTTGTAATGAAAGTTTAGTTACGATGCAAAATTAAACAAAAAAAGTATTACTAAATCTTTATTTTACCCATAGTGTGTAAAACCTTTATAATTTGTTGGAAAATATCACTAAATCTTTATTTTACTAAGTCTTTATAATTTGTAGCAAAACATTATTATTTCTTTTTAATGAATAATAATTATTTAATACAGCGTCAGTGAAATTTTCATATTGTACACGTAGGTTAAAAAAGTAATACATACACCATACATTTCTTAATTAATTATGTATTTGATATTAAAAATATACACTAAAAAGATATATGCCAACCCTTCAACACGGTTTGTACAATCTATTAAACTCTACTAATGGTGAATGTGATATTTTCATTTTCTTAATAACTATAAACACTTTAAAGTTTTTATAAGTAAACATTGTTACGTCTTTAACTCAATTAATTAAGTTCATTTAATGAAGCTTTTCAATAACATTTCAAATTTATTAGTCACCTTATAAATTTTTTAATAACCTTAAAACCTTTTCTTTTTTTAGCAAACCTTAAAACCTTTTTAGTAAGCAAGTTTTATAGTAATATTATTAGTGACCTTATTAATTGAGCTTTTTTGGAGCTTATTAAACTTTTTTTTCCTTTTTTGGCCTTATAAAGTTTTAGTCACCTTATTATTTATAATTTTTTTTACCTAACCTTATTAAGATTTTTAGTAATCTTATTGTTGATTTTAGAAGTACACTACGAAAATGAAAACAACTAAACTAATTCAATTTTAGTAATCTTATTTTTTTACCTAAGCTTATAAAGAGTTACAATTTTCGTAGTGTATCACGCATATCTTATTTTTCTTTTATAATTCAAAAATCTCATTAACCAATTTAGTAACCTTATTTTTTGACTAAGTTTAGTAATCTTATAAATATTTTTAATAATAAAAAAAATTGTAACCTTATTAAGTCTTAGTGACCATAAAAAAGTCTTTCAATAACTTGAAAACTTTTAGATAATCTTATTTAGTTTTTTAGTAAACTATTTAACTTTTATTGTAACTGGTAAAACTTTTCAAAAACCTTGTAAATTTTCTTGGCAAGCTTATAAATTTTTCATTAAACTTAAAAGCTTTTTAAATAATTTTCTTAAATTTATTCAATCACCTCGTTTAAGAGTTTTTTGGTAAGCTTATAAACTTTTCATTAAACTTAAAAGCTTTTTAAATAGTTTTCTTAAATTTATTTAATCACCTCGTTTAAGATTTTTAGTGATCTTATTAACATGTTTTAGAGACCTTACTTAAGTTTTTATTTAGTGACCTTGTAAGATTTATAGTTAACTTATGAATTTTATAGTAACCTTGTGAAGATTTTTTTTAATAACCTTATTGAGTGTTTTAGAAATCTTATAAAGTGACTTTATTAAGAATTTTAGCCAGCTTAAAAATATAAAATTATTATTAATTTTATATGTTTTCGACAGCCCTTAAAAGTTTTTTAATACCCTTATTAAACCTTTCAATAATCAATAACCTCATTAAGCATTTCAATAATATTATATGAATTACTTATTAAGTTTATTTAGTAATAATCATATAAACATTGTTAGTAAGTTATAATAAGCTTTTAAGTAACCTTACTGAACGTTTTAGTAACCCTTATTACAATTGTTAGTAGCCTTTATTAAAATTTTAGTAATCTTGTAAGCTTTTTATAATAATCTTAAACTCTTTTAGTGATTTATTAAACTTTTTGTGATCTTTTTTTGGCATAAACTTTTTTGTGATCCTATCACTAATATAATTTTTAAAATTTTCCTTTAATTAATATGATGTCTACTCTTTTGGATCCTATTATTTGAAGTACTTAGTGGTAGAAGACCCGATGTTCATGGCTTTTACATACTTAAGTGGGTTAGTGAATTGGGAAGGGAAGGAAAGATTTATCATGTCATTGATCCGTACCTCAAGGGGCCCCTGAATGTTTCAACAAATATTTGGAAATCATTGCTAGTTCCATCCACCACGAGGGAAATGAATAGCCAACAATGGGGGAAGTGGAGGTCACACTAGAGCTTTTCTTGGAGTTGCAAAAAAAAAAAAAGATTCTGAAATGAAGGGCATTGCTCCTCATGGTGATTATAAGTATGAGGAAGCATCATATTGTTACTACTTTGATCTTGGTAGAAGGAGTTTGGAGTCGGATGGCTATGTTGATGGTGGATATTTATCAGATTCAGATATGGAAGGTATGGAAAGTAGATAGTTCAACAATCTAGCAGATCTTAAACACTCCACAAGCTAGTTTGAAGATTGTTCCTTTAGACTAACAAAGTTGCATATGCATTAGCACACTTAGAATGTCCCTAGATGAAGAAAACTAGAAAAATATGGATAGAGGATTAGTTTTAGATGAAGAAAACTAGAAAAGATATTGATAGGGGATTAGTTTTTGGCTTAAATACCAAGTTGCACCACGAATTATCACCAAATGAATAATTTGCACCCCAGATTTTTATTTTGGACAATGTCATAACCAAACTATCAATTTTGGACAAATTACACAAAAAATGGACGTGGACTAATTATGTCATTATGTATGCTGAGCTGGAATTTTACCAAGACACGTGGAAATCCCAAGTCATCACCAATGGGTCCCATCTAACATTTAGCGGGGTAAAGTTCCCACCCTTCACCCGACCCGATTAGTTTTTGGATATGAAGTTGGGACTGGTCTAAAAATATAGATGGGATTGCAATAATGTTTCTTTGGATTTTATACAAACCAATGTATCTAGATTTTTTCTTTCTTTCTTTCTTTTGGCCAGAATATATCATGATGTTTAATTTAATCTTCATATTTATGTATTAGTTCCAGAAATCCAAAATCGATAAAGAAATCTAACAGTCCTCTTCCTATTGAGTGAATGAGGAGACTCAGACTGACAAAATGGTTGGCTTTTTTTTAAAAAAAAAAAATTCTTCATTTTTTTGTCTTTTTATTAAAATCTTTATGAATTTATATATCAAAAAACAGTGAGAAAAACTTTTTTCTTACCTTCTATTTTATTAATCTTAGAAAACTTGAAACAAATCTAATTAAGAAAATCCTCTTTCTTAAAAACAAAAAAACTTAACCACTTCTTCTGATTTTTTAAAATAACTTGAATTCGAAAAAGAAAATCTTTTTTACGTTTTTTTTTAAATTTTTGAAATAAAAAAAAAACATCTTTTTTAAACCTTTAAAGAAACTTTTTTTAAACCAATTTTTAGGTTTTTGAAAATTTGAATAAGAGAACATTGAGTTGAAAACACATTTTTCAAAACATTCTTATTCCGTCTTTTGATTTTCTCATTTTTCATTTTGAGAAAATAGATTTAATTAAAAAACATCTTTTTGGGTTTTTCAATTTCTTGAAATTAAAACCTAATTAATGCATGAATGCAAATGATGAATGGATGTGTTAATTTCATTAGTTGGTTGATAAAAAGGCATTTACTCGATTTAGACCCTCAAGAACCTAGACTGGCCCCCTTAGGGGGTATTAGTAAAATTTTGTGGGCGAAATCCTGAGAGGTCACGCCCACGCACCGTCACCCAGGATTTGCCCGTCATTGTAAAAAACGCCCCTTTATAAACCGAGACACTTAGCGGTGGCATGAATGACAATTTATAAATGCATGAAAGAGTTCATTTTATTTTCATATTAATAACTGTCTACCCGAATTGAATTCCATATTATTAAAGAAGAGTTGAAGTAAGTTTTGCAAACCATTTCCTAAAAGCTTGCTTCAGGCCATAAGAGACTTCCTCAAGTGACATCAGGGGCGGATCCTCCTTAGGCTCTGGGGGGCCTTGGCCCCCCAAAAATTGGAAAATTTGCTTTATTATCCACCTATATTTCTATACATTTCTATATAAATATATTGAAATTCTTAAATTGCCCCCCTAATATAATTTTATTCGAATTGGCCCCCCAACGCCACTTGTCAAGATCCGCCTCTAAGTGACATACTCGATTGTCACTTGGATTAGTGAACCCTGGTGGTGGAGTCATGTATACTTCTTCATGCAAGTCACCATGTAAAAATGCATTGTTCACATCAATTTGGGTCAAACACCAATTCCTTGTTGAAGCAACCGCAAGTAAACAACGCACAATGGTTACTTTTGCAATGGGCGCAAAGGTCTTATTTTAGTCAATCCCTTCAACTTGAGTATAACCCTTTGCAACCAATCGTGCCTTGTACCATTCCATTATGCCATCAACTTTAAACTTGATTTTATAAAGCCATTTACAACCTATGGTTTTCTTTCCTGGAGGTAATGAACATAAGCCCCATGCATGGTTTTTTTCCGATGCTGGGGTTTTTTCCATCATAGCCCACTGCCATTTTGAATCATTCTTAGTCTGAAAATAAGACTTAGGTTCCTCAAGGATGTTAACATAGGCAACAAAAACTTTATGAGGCTCGTGAAAACAAGAATTAGACATGTAGTTAGAGATAAGATATGCCTTACAAGAAGAAATTATATTGGAAGTAGGTTGGATGGTTTGCATTACCCCTGGAGCTTCAACTAAATGATCTTGCAAATAAGGTGGAGCACATCTTTACCCGCATAGGTCGAGTGGGTAATTCCACTGCATTATTAGGCACGCTACTAATAGCTTGTGTGTTATCTGGTGGGTCTCTACTGGCTTGTTTTGTATATTTTGATGAACCAGAACAAGTGGATGATCATCTTCAACAAAATTTAGACAATTAGGAATGTGGTTTTGCGAAGAAACTTTGATGGGTTCATCAAAAGGGAAAATGTGTTCATGAAACACATTATCTTTAGAGACCCAAGACTTTATGAGACTCTAAATCATATACCCAATACCCTTTTTTATTTAGAGGATAACCAATGAATACACAATGATGTGTACGAGAAGAAATACTTGACCTGTTAATGTCATGCACCTAACAAAGACAATCAAAACCACGTAACCGGTCATACTTGGGTGGTTTATTGAATAAGGCTTTATATGGTGTTTTTCCCAATAATTTTAGTGTAAGTGTGATATTGATAAGGTAAACAACAGTAAGGACATTCACCCCAAAAATAAATGGGAAGATTGTCTTCAAAATGAAGAGCTCCAATAACCTCTAAAAGATGTATATGGTTACGTTTCACCACCCCATTTTCTAATTACTTTTTTAGTAGTTTATATATCTATATCTATATATATATAGATATAGATATATATATATATAAATTTATGAGTAAGTAATTATACTTGATTAATTACCAAGCGTTATCTCTTATCATGCTGTGAGGAATTTGATTAGTTAAAAAAACTAATCATACTTAAATTAGTATTCTAGTAATGCAATAAATGTGGTAACCTTATATTAACAAAAGGTTAGGAGTTTATTTGATTACAATAGAAAGTTTTAAATCGTACTAGATAATAGTAATAAGAAAATATGGACTTAATTGATTATTTTAAATAAAAATGGGGACCTTTTCACTATATTCCCACGGGAAAACAGCCCCGCCATGAAGCCGCGATAAAAGAAATTTGAGTTTTCCCGCCCGCTTAAAACAGCCAATACCTCGCGCCAAACCAAATGAAAATATAAATAATTCCCTCTCCGATTTTTCCCAGAATTTTTCATTTTCCATTTTGTTATTCTTTTCCAGTTTTCCTCTTCAAAATCGCTATCTGCGTTTAGCTTTTGGCTTCTGTAAAATGCAAATGGATTCTTCCGAATCTCCATCTTTCTTCCATAGCGTCAGATCCAGAGAGCTCAGTAGCTTTCGAGGTAACTCTCATTTTCTCTTTCCAATTTTCATTTCTTTTTCTCGATTTATTGATTTATTTATCTAAGATATATATTTTTTCTAAATTCAGTTAGAAAACGACCATTTATTGATCAATTAACATCGGGTTTTACTGAAATCGGAGCTGTGGCCATTCAACACAATACTGAGAAGACGCCTCCTTTGGCCGTATCCTTTTGCAAGGTGCTCTTTCTTCTTCTTCTTTTTTTTTGGCCATTTTTGATTAATTTGCTTTCATTTATTTTTGGTGGAGTGTAGAAAAAATTTAATCTGAAAAAATAAAAATCCCAAATTTCAGGCAAGTAAAAATTCCCATATTTTTGCTGTCTCTGATGAAGATGGATTTGTAAGCCTGTTTGATTCTCGTAGAAAGCTATCTACTGTTGCCTCTCACCTGGAAAATAGAGGTTGGTTTCATAAATCTCCATTTTTGTTTTATCTTTTTCAAATACTAATTGTAGAGAAAATAGATGTTTCATCAATGGTAACTCTTTTCCAATGAATTTTGTGCAGAGAAAGCAAGAATCAATGATTGGGTTGCTCATCAAAATGCCATATTTGATATATGCTGGATCAAGGTATGCCCTATTTTTGCTCTCCTCAATGCATATGATTGATTCATTAGAGATTCTGTGTATGAATATGAATTGAACTCAAATATTGAAGCTAAAATATGGAATATTTAGTGGAGATAGCCTATGTTTGATGTTTCAATGCACCCATTTTAAAACTGAAAGTTCTCATCATTTTAATGCTTTGTCCAATGAAAATCTTTTAAACTGTAGAATCTGTAGATTGTATCTTAGGAATTAGGACCATCCAAATATGGGTTTGCCGCAACGCTTTTTAATTCAAGTGGGTTGTTCAAATTAGTGCATTGAAAGTTACTGGTTGGAAAGCTACCAAAGGATGGTTGAGGACTTGATTCCAACTTTTTGAACATAATCAGCAAGGACTTGAGAAGCTTTGCCGTGTATATGTCTGTTTTGGTTTAACTGATGGAATGTGAACCGTGAAGAGGTTAATTATTGGCATGCACAATCTTCGAATCAATGTTTCTATGCTCCCCATCTTTCTTTTTGTTGCTAATTTCATTGATATTTCTTGCAGGAAGATACCCACATTTTAACATCTTCAGGGGATCAAACTGTGAGTAGACATGCATAGAAAAATAGCCTCTTTAAGTGTTTCAATTGAAAAAGAGCACTGAAAGTATGTATATTGCTTTCTCCTTTTGGATATTGTACAGATAAAGGTATGGGATGCGGTAGAAAAGAAATGCACTGGAGTCTTGATGGGGCACACGGGAAGTGTAAAATGTCTGAGTTCTCATCCGTCTAATTCTGGTAGGTTTATTGAAATCCTTTTTTCTTTGTTTGTTCAGAAAGAGCTAGTCTTTTACTATCAATTTTCCAACAGATCTAGTTCTCTCCGGTTCAAGAGATGGGTCCTTTGCCATTTGGGACTTAAGATGCAAGATTAACTCCACAAGTAGATCCAATGAAGCTTGCATTCCGTAAGTTACTTCCACTTACTTTCTTTGTTTGGTCTAGCAATCTATGTTTTTCATATTTGGTAGATATTGACACTACATTCATTTCTGTTATTTGTACTTCATCCAGATCAACTGCCATGGTCAACAAAGCTCACCCTCCAACTCAATCAGCGCGGGGTAGGCGTGGCAAGGTTTGCTCACTGCCGAAGTATTGCTGAAGTTTCTTCTATATATTGTAAATCAATTTTTAATGCTTTATGTCCTTTCAGGCTGCGGCTACTAGCATTACATCAGTTCTTTATCTCAAAGATGAGATTTCCATTGCTACAGCTGGAGCAGCAGACAGGTATGTTTGAAGCCACTATGACATTCCTGATGAAATTTGAAATACTTAAGCATAAGCTATATCATTTTGATTTAATTTTCTCTGCTGTGACATTCCTACTTGTTCAGTGTTCTGAAGTTCTGGGATACAAGAAATATGAAATCTCATGTTACTCAAGCATGTCCCCACCCAGAGTCTTCGACTAAAAAGGTTGCTTTCCGCTCCTGCTTATATTATTTATATGTTGAAAGTTGAAATGACAAATGAGTATTTACCTCAATGACAGGGAAATTAAAATTATCATTGATGATTTGAGCATTATTTTCCAATCCAGCAATAAGCTGCCATAGTTCAATGATGATGGCAAGAGAATTGATAGAAATTATTAAATAACTTTAATTACATTTAAATATTTTAGGCATGTTACTAATACTTTTTTTTGGTTTGTTGAGTTCAGGGTATATCTAGCTTGTCCCAAGATTTGAAAGGAGTGTATCTCACAGCATCATGCATGGACAATAGGTATTGATGCTGACAAGCATATACTTCTTTAAAGCTGCATTTACTTGAATATAGAGCCAAAGTTTCTGTTTTGCTGGTTGTGCACTAACTACAAAATGTTTTATTAATCACTGATGAATGTCTAATTTGGATGCTTTTATTTTACCTTCGCTAGAATATACTTGTATGATGTACTTCAGCTTGATAAGGGCCCAATACAAACTTTCTCCGGACCTCGAATAGAGTCTTTTTATGTAAAGGTACATGCTGTTTCATTTTATGCCCTATTCATCTTTTAGACATTAGTAATCAAGCACACAATTACTCTTGTTAGATTGGTAATCTATCTTATACTTTGAATTTGTGCGACTGCAGTCAGCAATCAGTCCTGATGCAGATCACATACTCAGTGGTTCCAGTGATGGAAATGCTTATATATGGAAGGTCAGTTCTTAAAAAAAAATGTTTCCTGTTATATTTGGTGAATTTGGTCTTGTTCAGTTTCAGTGCATAATTTAGTTAGCAATGGAAACCAGGTAAACAAGCCTCATTTGGAGCCTCTCACCTTGAAAAGTCATGATGGAGAAGTTACAGCCGTAGATTGGTAATTTCTATTATTGCAACCAAAGTTACTTTTAATTTCCTATTGGCATAAATGTTAAATCTTTTTTCTGCTTTCTGCAGGTGCCCATCTGAGATTGGGAAGATAGCAACTTCTGCAGATGATTTCACAGTGAGTGTTAAGATTAAGCATTAGAAATATTTTGCAAGTTATATGCTTCTCCATTCCCAAAACAGTTACATGGAGTTTTCTTTAGCCGCCAGTTTGCATATTCTGTGGAAACCCCGCAACATATAGTAATACTGTATTCTTCAATCTTCATTTGTTTTGTTAGGTCCGAATTTGGAATGTTCAAACCAGCTACAGCTCAAGCTCAAGATCACCATCTTCTGTTCGAAGAAGAGTAATGGCGATTTCAAATGCAGAAAGTAGAAAATTGCTGATGAATGATGATGAAAATCTAATGGGTCTAAAGAAGGAACCTGTTTCTTCAGATGAAGCATTGCAACAAATCAACTCATCTAGTCCAACCACTGCGTCATTACTTAGCACTCCTGAAGCCAATAAGAGAAAGTTCTCATCAAATATTGCAGATTCAAATGAAAGCTTTGAGAGGACTCCTGAAGCTGCAATGAAGAGTCCATGTTCAGTGTTAAATCCACCTTCCTCTTTGAAACGGAAAACCATTCGAGACTACTTTCTAGCAGCTCCATGAAAGTTGAAGCTACATTCCTCGTGGTCAATAGTAGATATTTTGTGAAGAAGTTTGTATAAAGAAAAAATGGTGTTTAGTCTTTTGTCTAGAACTGAAGTCAGGTGGATAAGCGACTGCCTTCACATTTTGCTCAGAGTAAGTTCCCACCCCTTCTTCCTCCTATGTTGCAGAATTGCAGAAACTAGATTGATCAACTGGTTTACTGATGTCTGAATTCTCATTTGCAGGTTTTGTTATTGAAATGTAAAGCGAGAAACAAGATATCTTTTGTGGGATTCACCATTTAACACCCCCCCCTAACCCATTTGTTTAGATACTGCTAATATATTACTGAAAATCTATTGTTCTTCATTCTTCAACCATCTGTCACCGAGAAGCATTGGCTAATCATTCTCTGAAAAGACTTGATCGAACCCCTTGCGTGCATGTATATGAATGTAGCAGACAAATCAAGTCTAAATTCTTGCAGGGATTGCAATCTTGTATTTGTAAACGCCTTCCGGGGAAGGATGACAGTTGACTCTGCTTAGTTTAAAATCAAACATAATTTTGAAGTTTTACCGGAGCCGGATGAGATTGTTTTCATTTTCTATACAGATTTGAGATTGATAATGAAAAGTATAATAGCTGATCCAGAGCCATACCATAAGTCCTGCTAATAGGGTTATATTATACCTTCCTCAAATCAATTGCCAATAGCTGTCTTTGTCTTGAATGATTGATACATAAAAAAAGAAATACAATTCTTTGGCCTAAATTCCATAAATACTCGTTACAATGATTGTCAAGATTGAAACAGTACATGTTACAACTTACAAGTTACAACAGCAGAACATGTACATGTGGTTTTGTCTTCAATCTACATAACTAATACCACATGCACTTAAAAATTTCAAGTGGAGCAAGCCACATTGCACTGCATGCAAAAGGAGCCAACAGAAGGATGCCGCTGAAAAACTTGAAGAAACTGTAACAAGAAATGGAAAATTAGCACTAAAAAGTGGAACATTCGCTTGGCTACATGTCTGCAATAATCATCAGATTGCAATAAGAAGTACGATAATAACGAAAAAATTATGAACAAGTCAACAATCTACTAACCTCAGTGGAGTTGTGCACCTAGTTTGTTTATTGGACAATGTATAGCTCTTGTTTAGCTATAATGTAACAACCAATGAGATTTCCTGGTTCCATTATGAATTGTTCCTGAAATGTACCCATTCGCTTACTAGGAATATCAATAGAAAGATCTTTAAGATTAGGCATGCCCTCTGCTTGTAAGCCATCCCCGCATATAAGAAACTGATTTCCGGTGATGAAGGATCCTGAGACACGGATAGCAACTCCATCTCGACCATGAGCACGGCATTGAAGTTTTTCGACAACATGCACAAGCTTTTCAGGGGGCCAGTCACCTGCTAATGTACTGCGGATACTGGACAACGTTGCATGGATGTCATTGGGACCAACATGTTGTTTCCCTGAAAAACTGAAAACAAGAGGAAAACTTGTCTCAGGAGACATAAGTCATTACGTCATAGAATGCTGCCTAAATAATTTTCAACAAGTTTAAACATGTTCCATAACTAAAATACTTCTATCCACCTCATGCAAAGTACAGTTTACTCTATGGAGTATGGACATGAACCTGCAAAGCTTTTAGATAGTCATCATGTTCTTAATTAGCTTCTGCAGAAATGTTCTTTTCAATTGGGTTCTCTTATGTGGATATTTATCACTATGTTACTAAATTTGTGGAAGAAGAAACAAATTAAATATCTTAGAATAAAGTCGGCTAAAATGCAAGAATTTCTAAGTGTGGGGATCATTCTCTGCTGATTCACCATGTAAACCATGATAGGAAGGCTATCATTGGATCATTACCTAAAAACTGAATCTTCATTGTATAGGGTCCTTGTATGCTGCCATGTTTCATCGGGTCCATCAAATAGTAGGTAATAGTGTATTGTCAGCATCTGATCATGTAAATATTCGTGTTAGCATCCATCAAGCGTGAATAAAAAAGGTAAGCTTCTTTAAGGTTGTGTGCGTTGAATCAAATCATCTTAATTTGACTGATATTCATAAGCATATCTATGATTGATATTCTAACTCTGGCCTATACTCAGCAGCGGGGTTTCAGGTCCAATGACCATTTTCTTAAGTGAGAGCCTAAAATTTCTAACATATAAATCAGTATGATTAGATACCAAAGAATGCACATGTTTATATAGCATTTGGGTTTATATTTGAAGTTTAAATATCTCAAACTTGACTTCTACATCCAATACGATGATCCAAAGATGAAAAAGAACAATATTTCCATCTCTAACATGTTGTTAACTGTGTAAATGTGATTTAAAATAAGGAGTTCATATACTCACATCAGCCAGGTCTTTAAGCCTTTGAGTTGGATCAAAAACACTTCGAACAAATGCCGCTAAGTCTACTCGAGAATGCTCATGCTTTTTAATAAACGGGTGGGAAAGAAGCTGCAATCAGACAACATCTATTCAACATATGTTAAGTTTAAACTGTCGTCTGTCGTGTATTCATTCAATGAGTACAATTTACCTGCTCAGCTGTTGGCCTAGCATCTGCATCCTTCTTCAGGCAAGCATCAATAAATGAGCAGAACTCTGGAGAGAAATTTTCTTTTGGGGGTGATGGTGATGGATCATCCAAGATCTTCCATGAGAATTCACCAATTTTGATGTCAGAATAAAGAATCATGATCTAATTTGTAAAGTTTCAAGCAACGTTCCATATGGACAGATCTGTTTTAAAGGATACATTACCTGCAACATGAGATTAACTGGTCCTTCATTAGCTGTATATGGGAATTCTCCAGTGCCGCACTCAAAGAGAGCAAGACCAAGGCTCCATATATCAGCGGGATAAGAATAGCTCTCATTTCGGATCCGCTCAGGTGACATGTATGTAACAGTTCCAACAAAGGTAGCACACTACTAACAAGTCAGAAGAAGTTGTTAGACAGTTATAATGGGTTTTCACTTTTTTTTTTAAAGGCAAAAGAGAATTTTATTATGATGAGATAAGAAGATCAGTCAAAATACACCAGTATTTTATTATGATGAATTTTCGCTTGATAACATATAGTAATAGCATTCATCTTCAAGAGCAACTCTACCATAGATACCTCTAGAAGCAACCAGCATACACAAAGCCAAAGGCAGTCAACAAAGACCATGAAGAAATGTTGATTATAGTATTAAATGACTAACCATTGCCATTGAATTATCTAAACCAGCACTTATGCCGAAATCTGTTATTTTGGGCTCCCCCTTAAGATTTACAAGCAGATTTGCAGGCTTGATGTCTCTATGAACCAAATGCCTAACTCCATGCAAGTAGCTTAGTCCCTTGAAAATAGAAGGATAAAGTCGGGGGTGTTAGCTTTAAAATGATGCAGTATATACAGGCTAATGGAAACCTTTTTCATTCAGGAAACCCTTAACCAAAACAAAATGAGACATTTTTACCTGCAGGAGCTTCTGAAACATAGATGAAAGCACTGGTTCGGGTATACTTTTCCGCAACCTTAAGATGTCTGCTAGTGACCCTCCATCCATGTATTCCAAAGCTATGCTTATTTGACCTGAGTCTGGTATATAGAAGGCTCCATGGAATTCCACGAGACCCTCAGAACAAGGTGCCTCACAAAGTGTCCTTATTTCTGTCAGAAGCTGTTGCCTTTTCTCCTAAATGCGAAAGAGTAACACAAATATAAGCCAAATCTACAAACTAGATGATACCGTTCACTACTGAAACGAATATATCCACCTCCAAAGAATTATTTGGTTCATACAAAGCAACAAACAATCACATCTTTGCATCAATAGTACCTTTTCAAATATATTAATTTTCTTCAAGGCGAGAATTCTATGAGATGGAATATGTATAGCTCTCTGAACAACACTACTCGCACCACTACCTATTGCACCAAAAACCCTCATCTCATTAGAAGCACACCGATATGTCTTTTCGCCTTGATCAGTTTCGTCCTCAGTCGAAGATGTACACTTTTGCAATCCAAGCTCATTAATGTTGTATACTCCATAAGATCTACTCAATAAGTTGACAGTTCCGCTATCTGACAGCTTCACAAAACCAAGAAAACAATGCATGTAAGGAATTAAAACTAGCTTCAAAATCACCTCAAAAACTCATTCCAACTTGAAGCTTACCATATAAGAATCACAAGGATCAAGTGTTGATCCCGCCGAGAAACCCTTCTCAGCATCAAACAAAGGAGCTAGCTTCTTCCTTAACTCTTCTAATCCCGCCATTATTATAACTTCCTATAGCTGTAAAGTACTATACAATGATGCATTCCCTCTAGAAATTGTCCTGTGCAGAATCAGTTTCATTAACTCAAATTTCTAACAAATAACAAGTCTTAACAAACAAAAACTTCTGTTATCATAATTATAACAAGAAATGAACATAATTCACTGCCCATTTACAAGAAAATTCAAAGTAACCATAGAAAAATGACAGAAAAATTCTGCTTTGGTTACTATATCATAGCCCTTTAAAGACATGAGGGTTCAATTCAAATTAGCATGAGATCAGTTGAATGCAATGATAAAAAGAAACCCAGTTAACTTTCTTCTAAATATTCGATCTTGCAAGAAAATTTTGGAAATTTCCATTAATAACATCAAATTCGAGTTCAGAAGTTTAAAATTTTCAGCAAGTGCATGATCACAGTAAATCTAAATTCAGAAAAAAAAAATCCCTGCTTAAAAAGGAAAATTTGAAACACCCAATACCAATATTAGTACCAATAATAATAACTTATGGCGAGAAAATTTATTTAAAGAAATTAAAAAACTTACAAGTTCGAATCCGTACAGCTGAGATTTTGAGATTAACTGCCAACGTTAGACACTTCTCATTAGTTAGTTAACTTTCATACTTTCTGTTCTGTTTTCCTCATCCGACATGGATTCGAGTTCAGTTCGTGCCATTCCAGTTCTCTGCAGTTCTTCCTTTTGACCAATCATAGAGTCCCACGTAATAATTGAACGGAAATTAAGAAAGTTTTTTAAAAAATTTAAATCTAAGTATGGCCCATGATGATGTTTTTAAGCCAATCGAAGCCCACGACATGGAAGAGTCCAATATGGGAAATGCATATCTTAGGCCCTGTCCAACAGTATTCATTTTTATTACAGCCCAATTTTTTTTGGGCACAATGTTTTTTTCTTTCTTTGGGCAAGTTTTTGGGCACAATGTTTATCTTTAGTATTTTTTTAAAAAAAGAAAATTACAAATTCTAGTTGGCTAATAAGAAAATTAAAAAATTTATATATATTCGTTTGAGTTTACAACTAAACTTGTTCAATTCGGGTCGATACAATGATTTTTTCCTTTTACAAGACTCGATTGAAATCAAGACTTTTAAAGAGGAATAAATATCGAGAACCAGTCGATAACTCGAACCAATCAATTATTGATAAATATTACATTATATATGATGTTGATGTCTAAATAAAGTCATTATAACTTAACAAGATAGCATATATATATATATATACTATATATTATTTTTAGTGACTATGGAAATTACTTAAAAGCCAAATTGAGAATTAATGTGGTGCCTCATTTTGACTTTTATTGGCATTTTCTCACTTTTCGGGTGACTAAAAAGACCCTCGATGAATTTCCTCCATTACTTTTCCTACTACCCTTTTTTGTAATTTATTATTTTTATATTTATGATTAAGTGTCTTTTAATTATATATTAATTTTGTGTGGATATATATTAGGATTTACCGTAACAACTCCTCTGTCGGAATTCCAAAGGATTGGTGTTATAAATGTATCTGCAATAATGGTTGATTCATGGGTAAACTATTGACATTCCAGTTTTGTTTTTCTTTCGTCTTCATTTCTATATTTGGGTGGGTTTCTTCTTCCCTAACATTTCTCTGAATTGGTTTCACATGCAATCCGTTCTGTTTCCTAAAATTTCCAAGTGGACGTTGATAAGATCCTTCCATTTAATTTATATCTAGAGATGGAGGAGTAGAATATTAGCTTTATTTTGATGAATTACCTAGAGATGAAGTAGAGTTTAGGTAATGCACTTTTAGAATGAAAGAGAGATCATGTGTTTTGCTCTATATATGCGAATTATTTGTTTCGATGTATGAATTCTCCTAACTGATTAACTTACAGCCAATACAAATCTTCTTACTAATCGACTTAAACAACCACAAAAAATATAACCCTAAAAAGAAGATGACTGCAGTGCAAGCGCAGGCCGCCCTGCTTGTATATTTTATATATAAAAAAGTATGGATTAAAGACATTAAATCCTTTATCGCCAAAAAAAAAGACATTAAATCCTTTTCCTTCCTTAAAAAAAATTCCTTTTCCTTAAAAAATAAAAAAAAAAGAGAGAGAAAGACATTAAATCCTTCTATTGTTCTACATATGGCCAAATAGGTAAAAGCAAATTGGGTTGAAATATCTTGGATCATAAGTCACCCAACTTGCTTATTAAATGGATGTGATTATGGAAGTTTATCATCTTCATCATTTGATTTGTTTTGTAAGTGTGGTGGAATCTGATACCTCTCTACAAATCTATGACTAAGATTGTTGATTTATGTATTGTAGAGAGTAATTTTGGGTTGTGACTAGATTTTGAACTTATATTAACTATATATAAGCTGAAGAAAAGACGTTTAAGAATAGACCAAAATTGACAAAAATATGCTAATTATAACAAAGCCTAAAATTGTGGGCTAAATAGTTAAATCAAGACAAATATTATATAGTATAATGCTTATTAGTTTTTTTAGGTAACCTTTATATATACATATATCCAAACTCATATTGGATTCTTATTAATTTAGAGCTCAATAGCGTGACCCGTCGAATTGCATTCCAAATGAGGTTGGGCTTTTTAAACACTCATTTTTCTTCATTTATAAGTACTGGAATTCGGGATCTTGTTTTAGTATCCGTATTCATTCTTTATTAATAACTATAAAATCAATTATTGTCACCAATATTTCCCTCAAAAAAATTATTGTCACCATGTAATATCTTTTCTACGTTATATGATAAAGATAAAGTGTTAATAGGAAAAAGATCTTGATTCGATTCTCAATTTTATGAAAGATGCAGCTCATTACTTTTGGATTTATATCTAATAGTATATACATTTTCTTTTCACCTTGACATTCAAATCATATATCATTTCATGAGATTAAATCTCAAATCCTCAATATGGACAAATTATGATAAGAATTTGATTAATGCACACACGAATTAACATATAGATAAGATTATATATAGTTTTTTTTCTCAATATTTAAGTTGTGGGGTATTGGATCCTAATCGTTAGAATATAACATGCATTATTAATTCTAATTATACATATGCATCTAAGTAAATCATCTATATATGTCTCCAAAGTTCAAACAAAAGCTGCATTTTTCTCGAGATTACCATCTAAATAAAAAAGTAATTAGTTAAATTATACCATTAAAATAATATAGTACATACCATGTGATTACAATAACATGTACCATATTATAATATGCGTACATCTTTATAATCTCTAATGATTAGGAATTAGGGCCATGCCTATCATTTGAACTTAAAATTATTCCTCTTTATCTATTCCCATCACCCAACCTTTCTCCATCATGCACCCATCACAATCTGACCCAATAATTCCATAATTTGCATTGAATCATGCATCTAAGCAAAGAATCAATGAATCATAGCCATTAATTAATCCTTCCATAGAATATTGTATAAACTTTTAATTCTACTAAGTATATATGCCCATTATATATAATTTAATTTGATTGAGTGATCTCCAATAATCCTTTTTCCTTTTATATTCATGACCCTTAATAAGCCATCATTGCATCATTTATATATATTGATAGAAAAATAATATTGTAATAAATTCATTATTTATATATTCGTAGTAGAGAAGACATTAGAAATGAATGTAGAGCTATGGGATCACTCTTGGAGAATATTATTGGTACGCATGCAATTTAAAAGAAAAGTAGATCCAATGGAAATCATAATTATGAAGCATATCTAAATTAGATTATCATGAGTTCCTCAATCATTGTTTCATACCAACTCCTCTTTCAATTCCATAAAACAATAAATTACGTACTCTATATATATGTATTTTTTGTTCAAACTAAGAGTGTCCCTTATATATATTCCTTCAAAAAAAAAAAAAGAGTGTCCCTTATTACAGACCAGGGGAGATTAATCCATTTCGACTTGAGAACGTGAAATGTTAAATCTATTTCAAAATAAATGTATGTCTAGTTTATGTATGTATGTATGTATGTATGTATGTATGTATGTATGTATGTATGTATGTATGTATGTATGTCTCTCAAGATATATATAGCAAAAGTTTGACAATAACCACATAAAATACCTATATATATATAATGCATGTATGTGGCATTGAGACCCTCATTTAAAAAAAAAAATCCTCTTTCCTTAACTAGCAATTGCAAACATGTAAAAAGTTGTTGGCTACACATTGTTGAAATATCTTATAAATTGGATTAATTAATTGCTATGCACCACACACACACACACAAATTTTGAATGTTGAGGGGGGCTGGAAATTGGAGAGTGCACACAAAATGTGCAGGTTGTGGGGTTGGCAAAGCAAGGGACAAGATATATAGGGTATAATGAAAGAGCAAACTGATGATCACAGAAGACTGAAAATGAAAGACAGACTCAATTCCACAGTTTTGTTTGGTATCAGTCCTTATATATAAAATATTAATATTTTTTCAGCTTATAATTAGTTTGTCTGTAACTACAGTACTGGAAAAAGAGAAAATTGATTTACAAATCAAAATGATTAATAAATTTTCAATTATAGAAAGTAACAGTGAAGGTTTTCAGTGCTTCAATGCTAATAGTTAAACTCAATGATAGAACCCAACAGAGTACAGACTACAGTTCCCAGAGTCCTCCTGGGTTTTAATTAATGTTTTTAGTACTGTGTGTGAAAATCACACATATTTTCTTTTTTTTTTTTGGCAGAAATCACACATATTTTCTTTAATACACATTTTTTGGCTACAAACTTCAAAAAGGGTTTATATATATATATATATATATACACACTATATATATAGGAGTAATATTTACATATAATGTTCTTTGTGCCTGGAATTCTTGTTAACCCGGTTCGAATTGTGACCCGACCCGAAATTTGTGGAGCTATGAATTTTGTGGATTTCTCCTGGATTAGTTGTCCTAGTCAAAATAGGAACTAAATACCCTATGTTTATATAAGGGGTCTATATCTTGTATTTTTGTTGTGTTGTATTGCTCTCTCCCAATTAATAAGAATCTCTCTCTGCCCGTGGACGTAGATCAAATTGATCGAACCACGTAAATTTTCTTGTTTATTATTTTAGGCTTGTTTAATCGCAACATATAATTTATCAATGAGAATCATTGACATGATCTCTTTCAGACCCTAAACCTAATAAATAAAGATTCAAGGCCTTACCAACTCAACCGAGATTAATTAAGCAATTGGCCTATATAACCTAGAAAAGTTAGCAATATGCAATATAATGTCAAATGTAAAGAAAAATTGCATTAGGCTAAATCTTGTGTATTTGTTGACAGAAGGGATTATTTTGGGTATTCATAATGATGTGTATATTTACATATTTGGATATGGAATTTGGAAATGGCTATCATTTTCAAAGACTTTTGATCTCACAATGTGGGAATAAGTAGCAGAGAGAGATACAAAACTTTAGGTAAACTGTCTTGAGCCAGGAATTGATCTGATTGATTCAACATACTATAAGAAGAATATTATTGTTATTTTATAAAATGAAATTAGAATCTCTCTAACTGATTAATTACCCTACAGGATGCACGCGGTTTTATTAAATTGTGTTGATTGGATGATTAGTTGACATTTTCGAGTATAAACATTAATTTCTTTTGTGCTTTTTGCTAAATTGCTAATCAATTTTCTTGACACAAAATTTTTATCAAGGAAAAGACTTGTGCAGATTGTTTCTGATATGCTCTTTGTCCTTTTCATATTACCTAAATTGTTTTATTAATCCTCTTTTATGATATGTTCTGCCATTTTTGTTTAACTAAATAAATTGATATGTTCTTCTATATACATTCGCAGTCTTAATTATTGGATCCAACTAATCCCTAATTGATCCCGTATCAAACTCCAGAGGTGAGATCTCTAGTAACCCATTTTTTCTTCATTTAGAAGACTGTCAATCATCAAACTCACGGTTTTTTTTTTAATTATTTTTTAAAAAAGGTTTATTAGTTACAGGGTTATTATCCCATCTCTAAAGGGAGGGCAAGCCGCCAACCCCTTTGGAGATTTATGAATCCATTGGATTTTTACATATGGATTTTTCGAATTCACAAATCGCCTAAGGTAAGGCTCGAACTCGGATGTCTTCCACCACAAATCTAAATCTTTACCATTCTGACCAACTCTATTGGCAGCTTGTTGAATTGAGTTTGATGAAAATTCAACTCAATAATTGACCACACGAGTTGTGTCTTGAATAATTATGATACAAGTTTTGGTCCAAAAGCCATGTATAAGCCCATAACTATATATAAACTAACTTTTAAATTGTGTTTTTTGTGTTTTTCATTTTTTTTTGGAAATTTCTCTATATGTAGTAGAAAAGGGGTACTATACATAAATTGAAGTTGGGATTCAACAGTAGTACAGTGGGATGAAATTATTATAAGAGTGGCAGTGTCATAGTCATCCTTTTGTAGCCCCATTTATTAGCTTTGTCTTTTGCTTTCCTATTAAATTTGTTTCTCACCAAAATGCTCTTTGCCTCTCTTCCTTACCTTTTGTCACTGTGTTTCCTGCAGACCTCCCTCTCTGTCCTGCAACTAGGGTTTCCTCTTTGAAAAAACCCCCCACTCCCCCCTCCCACTCTCACATTAATTCAACCTATAAGGAATTTTAATTCTTCCATCTTTCTGTTGCTGCATAGTCTTTTTCATTGGTGGACATAACAAATCAAGACAGATCTTGAAAAGAGCCTACTCAAGAAAGGGTAAAGAGGTAAGTAATTTTGGTGGCATTCTTTTCCCCCCATGATCTCCCTCACCAAACTACCTATAGTTTGTCATAAATTAGCTAACTATTCAAACTTACAAGCAAGTGAAAAGTATGCATTTATTTGCTTCAATTTTTTGTGCTATTGCATCATTTTTTTACCATATAGTAGTATATTCTTTTCAAATGAAAAATAAAAGGATCTACTATATATATATTGTGGGGTTTTGCATAGTGCAACTTATAAGTTCAATGGAATCTTTGGAAATCTTTTTGTGGTCCTCATATGGATGGAAAGGGGGTTGGTTTCAATTTATGCAAACTGTTTGACCAAATTCAAGAGAATCCTTATACAGGAGTCTCTGTGTGCATGTTAATGTAATAATGATACATGTTTTTGTTTCTTCTCTTCCATTTTTATGATCTTTTGGTTTGTTTTTGACTTTTGGGGGTTTTTGCTTGGCTTCATGAATTTTAGATGAAATGTTTGTTTCTGACAGTATATAGTAGTGTATTTGAATTCAAGGAAAGCTGCTTGGCAGGTCAGAAAAAGTTAGTAAAAAGTGTTTGAAAAAGAAAATGGCAGACAGTAATTTTCTTTATATGAAATTTTTGGTGAAAATCTTAAATGTTTGTGGTCCTTATAATACCCTAATTAACTAGCTAGATGTTTATATTGAATTCAGAACAAAGGCCTTTTTCCCAGTTTTCCTTTATCAAACTCAATGATTCCAGCTTAGAGCTTACATTAATTAATTTGATGAAAGAATAAAAACCCATTGTTGACAAATTATTATATATATATGATGCTTGATGCATGCAGAGATAAGATGGCCTCTTCCAGCTATTCCAATTCTCCATGTGCAGCCTGCAAATTCTTGAGGAGAAAATGCATGGCAGATTGTATCTTTGCTCCATATTTCCCTCCAGAAGAGCCACAGAAATTTGCCAATGTTCACAAGATATTTGGTGCAAGCAATGTTAGCAAGTTACTAAATGAGGTTCCACCACACCAAAGGGAAGATGCAGTCAATTCCCTAGCCTATGAAGCTGAGGCAAGGATGAAAGATCCTGTTTATGGCTGTGTTGGGGCCATTTCAGTCCTCCAAAGGCAGGTAATGAGACTCCAAAGGGAATTGGATGCCACAAATGCCGATCTGATTCGCTACGCCTGCAATGAAATGCCACCAGCTGCAGCAACATCTGGCCAATATGGAAGAAGATCAGGCCATGGAAGTGGTGGTGGTTCTTACAATCAAAATTCATCAGGTTTTTACTATCCTTCTCAGTGGAATAGCAACAATGGAGATAATGAGAGTTCAGGGGGTGGAAGCATGTGATAATTGTGTTTGTTGTTGCCTTTGTTCCATATATATCATGTAATAAGCTAGGCATATATATAAAGCAATGTAGCTAATATGCATGTAAGTTTGTAGCTTTTTCTATGTGCAAAATTATTAATTAGTAGGTGTCAAGAGTACCCATATTTTAGCTGCTATAGCTAGGGTTTCTTGTTATGGAATTGATGGGCATTATATGTGTCATATCATGGTATTTTATGGTATGCCACCCTTATGAAATATGTTACTGTGTCTATTATTATTAATTAACTTTGTGAAAAATCTTCAGATATATACATATACCATTTGATGTGACTGTTCTTGCCATATACTATATACATATTATTCCAAAGTTACTATGCATTATATGAATGACAATGTATAAGCCAATTAAAGTACTCACTAATTAAGTTTATATTCCATATGGTGCTTCTGATAAGGAAGTAGCTTCTGATCAGAAGGTGATTTCCATCACTCATGGTGCTTCACTTCTTGTTGATGATTTTATGAAATAAAATTCCTCTGCATACATATATATTTTATGCATTATTATTGCTATATATGAGCTTATTATATTTATAAAAATATATAGGTAGGAAGTCAAACCCAGAATGGACATATGTAGCAGGCAAAACTTGGAAAGCTGCAAAATTAAAAGAATAGAAAATCAAAAGGCACTTTAATTATACTCTATACTTTTGAATATTAATTACTATATTTTACTAGTATATAATATTATTCCTATATATAAGGTTAACTCTAACCCTGCTTGTGGTCATAACTCATAATTTGGTCCTTTCCCTGTGAGAATTGTTGAAAATGCCCTTCAATTATATAAGCTTTGGCTGTTTATTGCCTTAACAATAATTAAGGGGTCATTTCATATATTTTGTACTATATATACTATAATATATATGCTCTTGGTCTTGGAGGCCACCCGACTTTCCATAGTTTAAATAATTATTATAATGGAGTATAATACTAAACGTGCACCCACCTTGGCCTTGTATAAGAATGTCGGCATCTTAGATTGAACATTTGACTCAATCGGTCATACATGATCTTTGAGAATGTATATATGTTAGGCCTGATCAAATAATAGAAACAAAGTAAATATACAAATGGATTATTTTGTATATAATTTTTTTTTTGAAAAATAGATCTTTCATTCATATAACTGATTTTACAATAATTTTAGGAATATCATCATTCATTACATCAAATCTCAATAAAATCATATAAACGATTACTTTTTGCACCTGAAGAACTGGATCTTCCTTGGAAATCCAAAACGTCAGTCCTGAATCATGTTGATGTCTCGCTATCACGCCCATCACCACCTCGTTGTCGCTTGTTTTTCCAAACAAAAAGCTTTGATCAACGATAATCAAGTGATTGATTCGATTGACAGATCTCTTCCTTGGCACCCAAAAGAAAAGGATTACAACGATTTTACCACAAATCTGAATAAATAAAAGGATGATCATGCTTAAAACTATCATAAAATTCAGACTGGATAACTCAGATTCGAAACGAACTGAGACTAGACTCGAAAAAACTGACTGACTCAAGCTGACTCAAAAACAAACTCAAATAAAAACTGGACAGATCTGTAGATCTGAAACCTTTATTGAAAAATAAAGAAATTAACAAAAACGAAATCCTCCTCCTCCCCCTTGGCGTGACAACCAAGGAGGAGGAGGAGTAGTCGAAACACTAACGAGAACTAAAAAACTAGGAGAAGAAGAAGGGGGGAGAGAGAGGAGAGGCGGCTTATTTTGTGTATAATTATATATATATGTATATGGATGCAGATTATAATATTGTGCTCGAAGGTATTAATTCCAGCAGTCCAATGGATACATGTAGGAATTAATTTGTTATAATTTGGTCTTGTTTTTTGGTCATCATTGACTTCTAAGTTTACGAGAAAAAATATATAACATAATTAAGCTTTTAATTTAAATATATTTAATCACTTTGCACTCGAATTGTTAACTTAACTGTTGAGTGTACCGTACCTGAATCGTGAGATCCTGGAATGTGAGTTTCGTTTATTTATTTGTTTGTTTATTAGATATAGTTTGTTAAGTAGGTTATTTAAGGTAATTTCTTAATTTGAGTTGAATTCTCATTTAAGAGCTCGTTTGTTTTGATGTAATTTAATCACTTTCTATAGAAAGTATATGGTAGGAAATAACTTTAGCATGTTTGGTTATTTTTTTAAGAGAAAGTTTAGGGTAAGAAAGTTTAACTAACACAAATACTTTCTCTCCAAAGTGAGAAAGTGTTTTTGGTGTTAAAACATTTTCTCACTTTTCTCATGAAAGTAGTTTTAAGACAAAATTACATAAAAGGACCTTGTTTTTAAATTTAAAATATCCATCGAAAGGTATTTTAATAAATTTAACTTTATTTTTTTAGGAATTTAATTTAAACTTTAGAGGTTAAACAAACATATTAAAATATTTTCTCAAGAAAAAATTTTCTAGTCCTAAACTTTTTATAGAAAAACTTTTTATCTTTTTATTTTCTACAAAAACTTCCAAACGGACTCTAAATATTTGGACATATGAAAATTTATTCTTATTGTAATGAGATTCCCTTGTACCACTTAAAAAAAATATTTAATCACTTTATTTACTTGGTTTTCAAATACTTTACCAAGATTATTATTGGTAGTTGGTGGTATCAAAAAAGTAACAAAAAGTTGCTAGCTAGTAGTGGCTATGTTTTCATCAGTTATATCTTTCTTTTTTTGGCTGAATATATATAGTACTTCATATCAGTTAATAAAAATCAACATCACCATATAATAATAAAAAAAGGTAAAAGGAAACACATATAAATTAATATTAAATTAACTTATATAAGCTAAATTAAATCTCTAATCCAAAAGCATATAGCTATATATATAGGACCTAAGTGTGAACAAAGAGAAAAATATATATTTCAATTCATAAAAGCCTTTTACACCAATTTTCAAGCCCTGTGTTGGAACTTTGCTTGATCTCACAAAAACCTGAGATTTCAAAGGACAGATAGTAAGAAAAGTAACACTGTAAATTTGTTGACTTCCCCTTCCCTTCTCCCTTCTTCTCCTTCCAAAACTATTTTATTGACTTTTATAATAAGAAAAATTAAAACCCACATAAATATTAATTGATATTTATAATTCCCATTTCCCAGTCCTTTTCTGATATATGTACCAATTTATATAGAAAACACTGGTCAATATATTATCTGTAATAGTGGGAAGGTACAGCTGCCTAGCTAGCCTTGTAGGAAGCATCAGGGGGATTGTTTTCCCATGTGAGGGTAATATTTGCATGAAACATCCTTTAATTTTTAGCAACATATTTCACTGCTGCTTCACATGTTCATGCATTAATTTTAATTTTTATATACTATACTATGTAAAAGATTCTAATTCATTTACTCTTGGAACTGTGTGTGTTACATGATTTTTTTGTCACTCATATAATTATAAGCCAATTGGGTGGCCTCTCAAAAGTATAGCAATAAAAACAAATTTGCTTCCCTAGCTAATCCTATAATATTGATCATATATTCAAAAGTACCACAAAAAATAATTTGATGTGAAATAAGTGCACATGTAGTGTATACAAGTCAAGAAACATTGACTAAAAATTAAAGAGATGAAAAATATATGTGACTTGACTCGGATTATAATAGGGTTCAATATGATTATTGAATATTGGGTTCGGAAAAAAAAACGGAGAGAAAAGAAAAATATTGGAGAATCAAGGGCCAAATATATTAGACTAAAGTCCTTTTTTGTCCCCTGAACTTGTCTCAAATTGATGTTCTGTCCCCTAAATTTTAATTTTAGACTTTTTACCCTCTAAACTTGCAATTTGAGGATGCATTAATCTTTCCGTAACAGTTATAGTGATCAATAATTAAGACGCACCGTGGAATTTGACTCTTGAACAAGTGGTCACGTGATAGACGGCACCGTGACCATGCACATGAAATTTGACCCGCCCCAGACCCACTTGGATAAAAAATCCACCCGATGGAGCCCGATAAAATGGGCGGTAAAAAACCCACCAAAATAAAAAAGAAAAATAAAAGAAAGAAAATAAAGGAATTCTAGAGGCTTCCAAATGGCACATGAAGCTTTGAGTGTCAAATTGAAATTAAAAATTTAGGATTAGGGTCCTCAAATCGACCTCTATTCTGTTCCGGAGGAACTAATTAATGTGTCATTAAATTGCAAGTTTAGGAGGTAAAAAATCCCAAATTAAAGTTTAGGGGGCAAACGTTAATTTGAGACAAGTTTAGGGGCAAAAGGACTTTAGTCAAATATATTAGATAGGACAGTTTGGAATTTATCAGAGATATATGCATTTTCTAATTTTAATAAAACTTGCTATCAATGCTGAAGGATAAGGGAAAATGTGTCCTATAACCTAATCAAATCACTATCTTTTTTTCTTTGCTTTTCTTTTTTCTCTTTTTAATTGTTAGGGAGAGGGAAGTGGGGGGCGGGGGTTTGTTCATTATCTTTATCAATATCATCATTTTTTTCTTCTGTTCTTTTGCATGATCGACACTTTAATTTAGATCAAACATATAATGTATATAGTTAAAAAAATTAGGAAAAAGTATATATTTTAAGACAGTTCTATCATTGTAACATAACACAATAATTAAATATTAAGTCAGTACATATCTTGAAAGGAATCAAAACTATCTTAACAGAACAAAAGCATATATAAATTATGCGTTATTGATGGTGAAAGATGACGTGTTCTGAAGAATCAAAGATTAGATTGTGAATTATATATAAAGTAGAAAGCGTCACGCCATCTCCTAGCTACAAGATGTTTTTTTCCTCGAAGATAATTTCTTTTGAAAGAATATAAAACCGTGATGATTGGCAAGCTAGTTTAAAGTGAAAATTTTTCCCACAATTTGCCTAGAACTTTAACAAAAACACGTGTGGTCGTTTTCATTACAAAGCTTAATATTAATGTTCATTAATAGTAATCCATAGTTGAATATGTACCATAAACATAGAAATCAATGATGACAAGCAACTTAGATCGAAATCAAACCTCCAACATGAATCAAACGATCCAATTACTCTAAGATTTGCCATATGGATATATTCATTACTCCTTCCTCACATTGCCTTAGCTAGGGATATCAATTGGTCCCATACTCACCTCTTATATTTCAAATAAATAGTAAGAAGAAATGAGATGAGTATAGGAGATGTACACAAATCATAACCGTAAAAGGAATAAATGAGAAAGAAATGACTAAGGATTGAGAAAGAAAAGGGTGGGGGGAGAGGAATATTTGAGGTTTATGTTATGATGACCCCAAAGATCCTATATGTCTTTCACAAGGGACATACAAAGAGGGAAGCACGCGCGCGCAAACTCGGAAAAAAGGCAAAGCTGATGTTTTAAAGGGCTTTCGTTTTCAAAGCTATCTCTCTCTCACAACGAACGGGCCACCACACAACCGCCCAAAAAGGATTAAACTTGACCCAAAAAAGAGGTCCAACCCCAAACCAGAACTGAAGACGACACCTCTATTACTAATGTTTACCAATTGGGAGATTTGATTGATTGATTAGACGTTGCCCCTTCAAAGGAGCAATCAAGGCCCAGTGGGCCTCTAAACATGTCATATGAACATACTCTTAAACACATTTAATCTCTTAGTGTAATCATTAAAATTGAATGAAATTATATAAAAAAAAACACCAACAATTACTTGGTTCAGTTTGTTCTTCTTAAACAAGGTTTTGAGTTCGAATTTCGTGAATGAAATAAATCAGCCGGTTTGAGTAATGTTAACTTATAAATAGTATACCAAAATAATATACCAAAAAGGAAATGATCAAGCAACCAAAAAATCTACCTAAGTATCAGGATGATGAGATTGTGATTTGTTTTGTTTACAATTGCGTGTATTCGAATTCCTTTAATAATTTACAACTAATTATGTTCGAATCTGATCAATTTATCATGGAAGTAATAATTTTCTAGTACAAAATTTGAAATCAAGACTTTACGAACAGGGGCGGATCCTCATTATGCTTTGGGGTCTTGCCCTCCCTAAAATTGAAAAAATTTACTTAATTATCCACCTATATTTCTACATAGATACATTGAAAATTTTAAATTTACTCCCCTAAAATAATTTTATCCGAATTGACCTCCCAATACCACTTGTCAAGATCCATCCCTATTTACGGAAACAAATACCGAATCACTTCAATCAATTATTATTATTAGTTAGGATGACAAGATTGGGATTTGATGGAATGGAAGGTTGCTCATTGATGGGGTCTCTCTCGTTGGCACAGAAACAAGCCACAAGGGGGGGCATAGGGCCATTTTTTTCATAGAGGGCTTTGGGTTGGTGCAATAGTTGGGGGTCCAGCAGTACCCGCACGTTCGGCAATGCCATTTGTCAGTTTAGGTTTCTTTTCATGTATTTTGGCGCGAGAAATGCGGCCTTTGTTTACGTCCACATGTTGTCTATGTACGTGGATTGGTGATAAACATGTAACCCTTCTCAAAATAGCAATCCTTGTCTTCTCCATTATATTTCCCTTCTCTTTCTTATAATTTGCATGTACCATACTCCATAGCCACCTTGCTTTTGTTTCACCTTCCTAGCTAGTTGATCATTTCATCTTCTTAATTTTTTTTTCCTTGACATATTCCTCTCTTATTCGAGCTTAGGAGTTCTATTACAAATTTTCAAATTTTAATTACTATAACATCTTTTTGAGGACCTTTTTTTGTTCTTTTTGGATTGCCTATAAGTATAAATGAATGGGTAATGGGTTTTTGTGATATTCATGGGTTTGCTAATTGCTAGATGGAATGAAATAACCTTTTTTAAAGGGACATTATTTGTTTTTAATGCATGTTCAATAAGAAACAAATTCTATTTTAATTTAGTGCTTTAGGGTGTAAGGATTTTGGATTTTGTTAAACAAAAGGTTATGAGCATGGTGGGAGGTAATCCTATCTTCAATATCAGGATAACTGTCAATCTCTTTAAAGATTTATGAACTCATTTTTTATGAATTTTAAGGTGTTAGATTATGAAATCTAGTTAAAAATACATGTAGAAAAAAAAACTAACAAACGATCGGTAGGCAAGATGAGCAAGATGATTATATGTTTAGTTTAGGACATTTACTATTACTTTCCTCAAAAAAAGGACATTTACTATTACTTTCCTCAAAAAAAGGACATTCACTATTACATTCCAATTTATGGTCTTTTATTACTTTTTGGGTTGCATAACAACTCTTCGACTTCAACAAAAATGGGGACAATATATGGAAACCCATTACGGAGAAAACACAAGGCCTTTTTATAAAGGGCCTTGAAGCCCAATATATTTTCAGACCAGGTCGCCTTTTACAGAGGGCCTTTAAGCCCAATTTACATATATATTAGATCGGGTCTCATATTTCAAGCGTGAAGCCCAAAATCAGTCATGACAAAGCCCACGAAGACTCCATAGAAAAAGTAGATGCTCATTTGCCTAGTATTCCCTCCTACCACAACAAACAGAGGCAACCGCAAAATGAAAAGTTTGGAAAGAAACAATTACACTGACATGAATTATAGTAAATAAATAAATAAATCAATTGAATGAAGAATGTCTTCTTGTGTAGGATGCATTTACTCTGCAAGGTAGTGTGAGGTTGCCATGAGAGAAAAATGCCAATAAATCAATGGGATGGGTTGGCACTTTAAGCAGATTCCTCCACCTTCCACTTTACTTTTCTCTGAAACGGTTCTTCCATAGTCAAAATCATTTTACCTTACATATATGTGCTAATAAAATATAGAGTTTGATACCTAATACCCATTAAATAGGCATTGGGACAATTTCCTCTCATATATATATGGGATTCTATGTAAGTCGTTTCTAAATTTATCGGATTTTAATATATAAGTCGTTTCTAAATTTATCGGATTTTAATGTGACTACTGAATACCGATTAATTTGTATGGGAAATATAAATTATGATGATTCCACTATAGCAAATTCAAGTTTAACATTACATTTTATAACATTTGAATTTTGCTGAACTAATATCTTTAAGGAATTTTATTTCTAAATTGCTTTGATGTCATTGAAGATGATGAGAGACTTGTTAGAATTTTGCATCAATTGATTAAGAACACATTCTTAATTAGAAAGGACAAGATAGAAAAGAAATAGAAATGGCCATGGCTACTTAAAAAAAAAAAACTTTAGCCAGAAACACTGGTTGTAGTAGTTGTTGTTCCAAGGAGAAAAGCACAACACAACAATTTTGCTCAACGGCAATAGAAATGTGGCAAAAAAGAGATGTGACTTTCGAGGGAAATGGGGGCAAAAAAATAAAGATTGTTTTTCTCTTTCTATTATTATTTTGTTTTTATGCACAGGAATCACAATGAAACTTGTTTCTCATGCAAAGCCTCACCTCACCATGTCATCCCCTTACGTGTCTCCACATTGCAACCCTTAACGTCTCTATAAAAACCCTCACCACTCTCTTTTACTTCACCTTTGTTATCTCACTCTCTTTTGCTTCCATTAAAAGTACATATATTAAGCTTTTTTTCTCTATATATTTGTTTAAGCTTCATAGTCTTTTAAGATCAACAATGGCTGACCGCCCACACCACACACAGCCTCACCAGGTTCAGGTTCACCCACAGCCACCGATGGGACGGTGGGGAGACCAGGCCGGAAAGAACTACCAAAGTGGTGGTGGACCATCAATGACCCAAGTTCTGGCCGTGCTGACCCTCCTCCCTGTGGGTGGCACCCTGCTTGCATTAGCAGGGCTAACCCTCACTGGCACTGTCATTGGGCTGTGTGTGGCTACACCACTCTTCCTCATCTTCAGCCCGGTTCTCGTCCCGGCTGCCATTGCTGTTGGCCTGGCCGTGACTGGGTTCTTGTCATCTGGAGCTTTCGGTTTAACGGGGCTGTCATCGCTCACCTACGTGTTTAATCGGCTGAGGAGGGCCACCGGAACGGAGCAGCTGGATCTGGACCAGGCTAAGAGGCGCATGCAGGACATGGCAGGGTATGTTGGACAGAAGACTAAGGAAGTTGGGCAGAAGATTGAGAACAAGGCTCATGAAGGTGGTAATAGGACAACAATGTGAAGAGGGGAAGGGGTATAAGTTCATATGCAGGGTTGTTTCTTGCTGGGGAAGGCAATAAAAATGTAGTTGTGTTTTTGTTTTTTGTTTTTTTTTTCATTTTCATGGTGTTTTGTATTTGCAGTCGTTTGTTGCATGTCTGGTTAACCTTTTCTAGCTTAAGTTCAGAAATAGTTTGGCAATGTATTAAATAGTCTGTTTTTGAGTTTAAACAGTTCAATTTCATGTGTGCTTTTTTTGTAATCTTGTCTTGCAGTCAATTTTCCTTCTCATTTCTTCCCTTTAATCGATATATCATCAAACCATCAAGCATAATTCCAGATCCTCACTTTAAGGCTTTGAGGCTAAAAGTTTTGTCTGATCTGCTCATCTTTGTAACCGATCCTAAAAGCAGAACCACCCAAAATTTGCAAATCTGCGGACAAAAGTTCCAATTTTACGCCTTTGTCGTTACTTTGCAAAGCTATAAAACGCAAAACCATTTCTAGTTTTGCCTTGCATATAACACCAAAATTTTATCAAACATATGATTAATTGCTGATATTACATAAGAGAAAAGAAACCAATCTAAAACACATTTAACATTAACAAAATTCTTCTGGGTGGTGTTAAAATGGCACAAAGGGGTTGGTTTCAGCGAGAAAGGGACCAGCATTCATTGACCCATTTGCTCAGATTGAGAGCCGGCTGGTGTGTCGATGGAACCGGGCTCGGCAGCTGGCTTTGGATTGTTGTTAGGTATATAAAATGTTAGAACAGTTGATGCAGCGACGAACATGGCCCTGCGAGGAGCCCATTTCAAGCATGATGCAACACCAATGTGGCTGTTCCAAGCGGCAACCTGCATTACAATTTAGGACTCGCTTGAGAACTAATCGCCCATCAAAGAAAGAACCAAGAGAGCACAGAAATAGCATAAAATGGTTAAGAAGCAGATAAAAAAGAATGTTGTTGCAGATTTGTAAATACTAATTGTTTCCTCATTTACTTCTAAAAACAGAAAGAGAAGATTGGTGTCGTGTGTTGATACATACTTTGCTTAGTGATCTCAGTGAAGCTACACAATTATAAAATGAGAAGCTCCATTGAAAAGGTAGTTACCTCATGTCGTGTGTTGATGTTCCAGGCATGCAAAGTTCCATCTCCAGACCCTTAAAATAAGTAAAAAGATTAAGCTCAATTATGATGTTTCCAAGCAAATACGAAGAGAAGACAACTATTCAATGTAAACTAAATGTGAAGGACATCACACAAGCAGAGGAAAGGGAATTGATACCTGAGATCACATATTGACCATCTGGAGTGAAGGTTGCCTCTATATTTGTATTTGGAGATGGCTCTAAACTAAACCCGCAGCGCTGCACAAGTAAAAGATATTCAGCAAGTATAAAACCCATAAATGACCATATGGTATAGAAACTTTGGTCCTAGGAGAGGACTGAGCTAAAGCATTTCCATAAACAACTTTTAGGATGTTTTCACTGGCAATGATTTTCGGAGACAACCATAAAAAGAGCTGCTCCAACTTGAGCAACTAACCTTCTCTCCCCCATATGCATCAAGAACATAAATGTTGTTATTTGTGGTTGTCAATAGCATTGATTTCCCATCATTGCTAAATTTGATATCGCAAACCTCAGCTGTGTCTCCACCAACTAAAAATGTGTCAAAGGGGCCCTATATTTGGAGAAATACATCAAACTCATGATACTGACCATCAAAAAATAATTATAAACAAAAAAAGGAGCAAACTCATAAAAATACACTTATTATGCCAAAACAGATATTAAGTGGCTTAATGGATTAAAACTCAGAACCTTATCATAGGAGCGTGAATCAAACAACTTGATAGCACCTCCTTCCATAGCCACAGCAAAAACAAGGCCTTGTTGGTCATATGCTACAGTAGGTCTACCACGTAGACGTAAAATTCCCTGAAAACTACAACAGTAAGCATAAATCACATTTGTGTATAACTTTAGAGATGAAATGCAGATTAAAAGCATAAGCTCATTTGCAAAACCACCATGAAAGTTTGGTAATTCTTTTTTCTGCACTTTATGCACCTGACTTCTTTTGCTCTCAATTGATCACTTCCTTTTCATATCAGAAGTAAAATTCCTTTATAACTCGCTTTTCTAAATTAGTGAACAATTTGCGTAGATAAAATAACAAACTAACCTGACATGCATTTACACGAAGATCCCAAATCCTCACACTATGGTCAAGAGAACCAGACATGAAGCTATCATTTACCGGAGACATGCAGAGGGAAACAACTCTACAGCAGCAGATGTGAGGAAACTTATTAGCATAATTATATTGGGAAAACAAAGAACAGAATAGACAGTTTTAGAGAGAACAAATGCATATTAAAAAACAATTCCTTAAGGAGGCAAACTGAGGTTTTGATATTTTAGTCTGTTCTTAGAAACAAATGATGCAGATATATTTTTGAATACACAAACAAGTAAGGGGTATGCGACATGAGCTAATGTCCAAACCTTCATTAAAACAATCAATAGTTGAAGAAACATTAAACGTAGATCTTTGAGTGGATGCATCATTCTATAATTGATTTCACAGCTCTTAATTAGCAAGCAGTCGAGACTTGTGCTTGGATTACACACACTAATCACATGCCAACTATACCTCTTTCTCAATATATCTCTGTAAGTTAAGAATTACCAACCTGTCTTTATGTCCTTTGAAGTAGCGAAGGCATCTGTTATCATACATGGAAAGATACCGCAGGGATTCTGTTAACAAAAGAAACAATCATAAAGAGTTAGCATTGTTTTCTGTTCTCATACAAAATAGGAAGAGCAAATAAGGCCTAACCATCCTAAGAACTCACCCCCAGTTGTCTCCAAATTGTGTCTCGAAGAGCATATAACAGAACTAGGATGATGAGTGAAACATATTTGATCTGCCCCATGTTTTTTATGATATGTTGTCTTCAACAACCTAAAGCACATATTAAAAATCAAAATAATCATAATGCAACCAATAAAAAGGCGCCTGACACTTGGGCTATGCTTGGCAAAAAAAAAGAGTAAAAGGACAAATTCATAATCACTTCTACTTTGCAGCATAATCATTGGATTAAATGTTTTTCCATTCTTATACTTTCTTTCCTTCCAACCAAAGCAAAGCGAGTCCCGATACTAACATAAATCAACATATGAGAAATCACTGAAACACTAGAATCATAAATCAACAATCGAAATCCAAATCATACTTACTTACAATTAACAAACCAAAAACCTTCTCAAGAAGTAAATAAGTAGAAAACCAATAGTGATCTCTAACGGTGAATATTTGCAGCAGATTAGGGGCAATTTTATACTAAGCTTACAATGCAGGAAACAAAATTCAATTAAATTACAGCAATCTTAAATTGATTAAAGTAAAATGAAAGAAAAACTAACTTAGCATTAGCAATGTCGTAGAGGCGAACTGAATCGTCTTCGCTGGCAGTCACCAATAGATCGTCCTTTCGGTGAAAGTCAAGGGAGTTTATCTTTCCTCCCTGAAAAAATTGACCAAAAATAAAGGGGAATAATTAATTTGGAATATCCAAAATTTATAACAAAAATCATTAATCTGAACTATTGAGCTTACATTATCAGAATTTTAGCATTAAGAAAATGAATAGATAAGAAAAATCAGAAGATTGAAGAAGCTGTGTTTTTCATTTTTTTCTCCTTTTTCCATGAGTATATCTTAAAATATAATGCTTTATTTTCCGATTGATGGAGAATTAAAGAGAAAAATAGTGGTGAAGTATTACGAAGTCTGAGAAAACTGCGCCAATCGACATGCTGCGAACGATATCGTCGTCGAGCTCAGTAATTGACATCTTCGTTGTCGCCATTTTTTTTTCTTCTGAATTTGTTGGGGATGGAGGGTTTTAGGATTTAAGGACACAAGACAGCATGAAACGACGTCGCCTGAACGAGATTTATTTTTATTTTTCAATTTCATGGACAACATTTTAATTTATGGAGTATTAAAAAAATGATAAATATTCCTAAAAACAAAGTTCCGGACACAGCTCGAATCGAACCGTGGCCAGATTTTACTTGAACCCTCGAGAGAACTGGGTCTACAAGCCCAAGCCCCAGATTGGGCCACGAGAAGACTGCAACAACGATCCAACAATGATACATATTTCCATTCTAAAAAAAAAAAAAAAGCTTATTTCAATCTAACATTGTAATTTCTAGCTAATTTGTAGCTATAAATTTTTATTCGATCGAATATCCAGACCTAAAACTTTTGAAAGTTGTTTAATTTCGCCTTAAACTTTTTAAGTGAACAAATTTAAACCTAAACATTTTCAGATCATAAGAATTTGAGTTTATTTTGAAAGGAGTTCTGAGCGTGTGTAACACACAGTTAAAAGTTGGTTAAGTGCATAATTAACTTCTTTTCTTTTTTAAATTTCCCTTTTCTTCATCCCTCATCTAACCTATATGTTTTCTCTCTCTAAAATAATAGAAAATCAAGAACTCTAAGAAGAAGAAATTATTAGATGGGATGGATCCACCATGTCATCAATGAGACCAATCACTAAAATTGTGTCACGTACGTCTACAATTTTCTAAAACTCTATCCCAATAATATCTTCAATTTGGGGACTCACCCTATATGCATCGTTTAAATTTAAAAGGGGGCTAAACCTTAGGCTAAAATTGTATCTAAATTATAGGGATTAACTTGACGTGGCATAATTTTATTGGTTAGTCTCATGGCTAACGTGGTGGGATGGACCTATCTAATAATTTCTCTCCAAGAAGACATACCGGCATTTTCAAAAATTCGGAACATCACAACTGCTAACAACCACTTCCAGCGTTCACCGTTGTCAAGATAAGCCTAAAATTTCCTCGTTCTTTCTCCCATTCACCATTTTAGATCTATCCTAAATCTACACAAACAAAAGTTATTTTTCCCTCTTCTTCCACCTTTTAAAGTCTATGAAAGATCTACCTAAATAGCACTGTGCATCATAAAAATTCTAAATTATTAACTGAGAAAATGAAAAAAAGAAAATGGCAAGGAGGGAAGAGAAAGAACATGCCGGAACCCATCTTGGCAAAAGGAGATTTAGTGGGAAAGGATATAGTTTGTGATCTTGTTCTCAAAAGCCAAATTTTGGGTTTTATTCATGAATCATGAACAAGAACAGATCCAATCTTGCAGCCATTAAAAACTAAAGTAAGAAAAAAAAATCAAATCTTGTAGCCATTAAAAACTAAACTAAGAACAAAAAAGATCCAATCTTGCAGCCATTAAAAATTTAAAAAAGAACAAATAACAAAGCTAGGATTTTAAGTTTGCTTCTTTAAAGAAATTAGCTTTAAAGGAGCTAGGGTTTTGCCTAGATCTAGGAACATCAAAGTAGATTCTAAAAAATCTACTTTAGTAAATCAAAAGAGGGGAAAGAGATGAAGAAATCAACATGAGCATCTTCTGGTGACGGTGACCTATCGGTAGTCGGTGGCATACAAAGGTGTTGGTGGCATTCGGTGCTGGTTAATTTTCTGCAGAATGGTGATGAGTGATGTTGTGATATTTTCGGAGGGAAATTAGATAATAGTTGAAAGAGAGAAAGCTGGATAATGGGAAAAAAAGAGCTTTATGTAGTGTATTAAAATGACGTAGTTTTAAGTTGATTAAATATAACATGTTGTAAAGGCCACGTCAGACCATTAGGCATGGTAACGGCACGTGTGGTACATAGCCAAATTTCCATCGGATTTAGACTCGATTTGCTTGCATTCGAAACGTTTGGGCTCAATTTTGTTCACTTAAAAGGTTAGGGACGAAATTGAACAACTTTCAAAAGTTTTAGGTCCAAATTGGATATATGGCCTTTTTTGTTTTTTTTGTTTTTTTTTAATGAGACCCAATTTTAGTAAAGTGAAACGAATTAACAAATAACAAGAAAATCAGAATAAGAGGAGAAGGAAAAACATGAGGAGAGGTGAATTCTTTTTCTTATTCTAAAACTAGAAAGCAAACTCAAGCTACTTTAAAAGCTCACTATCCTTCTTAGATTCTCTCCATACATATATACACACACCTTAATTTTCTATTTTAACAACTAGCTTATGCCAAGGATCCCATGTACAGTACAAACGATATCGTTTGTACCAATAACTATATAAATATATCCCATCATTTTGTGACATCTATCGGCAATCTTTAGCACTGCATTCGTAGAAGAGAAATCTTTTCTCCATCCAAAAGATTTTGAGATACTTTTGCCCTTTTGTCCACCATATATGACATTTGATTTTAGTTCTCCCAAAGAAATCTACCCGAAGTGTCCATTGGATTGCGGACAATGAGTTCATGGACTCCGAAATCATCTCTTTCGGATTTACAATGAACTATCAGAGTGTCATTCGTGCTAAACCCATTGATAACATGAACGTGAAACTTATTAAAGATCGAGTATGTTTGACTCATGCCAAGTAGGAAAACTAGGAGTAACATTAAATTTTGGGTCTGGTTCATATTTTTTTTTCTATTCTCCTCTTTTGTTTTTCGTATTGAAACTGTTGTAGGTAATAGTAATATTATGGTTTTTCTATTCATTGTTTTAAACATGTAATTTTGGTCAAAAACTATGCATTATGAGGTTGGGATATTTTAATGGTAGTTAAATAATTCCAACTGACTATTTATTGGAGATGCTTTCACAATTAATGTGATCCTTTGACTATGCATTTATTAGGTGATGATATGGCACATACAACCAAAACCATTTCAATACTCACACATTTGTGAAGGAAAACATAAGGAGGGGTGAATCCTCATCTTATTCTTATTCCAGAACTAGAAAGTGAATACATGGTTATGATATAACACTTAAAAGCTCACAATCCTTCCTAGTTTCTCCCCTCCCCCCAACAGATATAACCTTAATTTTCTTTTCCAATAACTAGCTTATGCCAAGGATCCCATTTGTGCTTCAAGCGATATCGTTTGTACCAAAAGCTATATAAATATATCCCATCATTTTGTGTCAACCATCGACAATCTTTAGCACTGCATTCGTAGCGAAGGAATCTGCTATTCATCGAAAAGATTTTGAGATACTTTTCCCCTGCGGTCCACCACATATGGCATCTGATTTTAGTTCTCCCAAAGAAATCTGGGAGAAATGCCCATTGGATCTCGCCGTGGACAAGGATTTCATGAACTCCAAAATCATCTCTTTCGGATTTACAATGGGTTGTCAGAGTGTCGTTTGTGCTAAACCCATTAATAACATGAACGTGATACTTCTTAAAGATGAAGTGGGGTTTTTTTTGCTGAGAGATTGAGTAGGTTTGATTCATGCAAAGTAGGAAAATCAAGAAAAATATCAAATTTTGGGGGTGATTCATTTTCCCCCCTTTCTTCTTTTGCTTTTCTTTCTGAAACTGTTGTAGGTTATAATAGTATTATGGTTATTTATCATCCTTTTAAATAGATAGTATAGGAGAAATAAAATGGCTTATGAGGTTTGATTATTTGGATGACAAGTACTCTCTCTATCCTACTACATATGTCCTCTCTAGAAGCTTGTCATGTCCCAAATTATTTGTCAAAATTATGAGACTAATGTGATATAAACACTATCTTTCGAAAATTGACCTTTGTTGATGCTTAAATCATCAACGAGCTCTTGAGTCGGCTAGAGGTCTCCTAGTTCAGCTCTACGTTCCCGATCTAGAGTAGGTCACCTAAAAAAGACAGATATAGTGCCGGGGGTAGGTCCCTACGTTAGCACTCTGATGTTTAAGTTTGTGACCATAAGTCTAAAAGTATTTGAGAGTGTTTAGAGAATTAAGAGTTAGAAGTGGTAGCAATAATGAGAGAGAGTCCTCGAGAAAGTGGGTGGTTAGCTGCATATATAGTGCCGTCTGTAGTTACGTGTGGGATACCATGTCATGGCCAAACGACTGGTTTAAGCGTGTGGGCTTTAGGAGCCAAAGGTGGTAGATCGTCAGCTTCTATATGGCTTGACTAAGGTGTGTTGATCGGCGACTTATCAATAAGCAATTTTGTTGTGCCTAACAATTGCCCTACAGTAGTGAGGGCGATTATAAAGCGGCCGCGTGAAACGACGTACTCTGACTTGCATCGGGTGGGCAGGCAAGAGATCGCCGTATTTCTGGTTTTAGGCTGCGGGAGTTTGTCGTACTTAATTCTTGCCTTGAAATATGGGAGACTGTTAGTTGTGTAGTATTGTAAATAGGGCGATTGTCCACTGTCTGGTTTGGTTTGAATTTTGAAGTAAGTTTGACTGATGTGACTAGTCCGATCTGCTATGTGTCTTATGTTGATTCCATCACTCATAAAATTTTCACGGATCTCGAGACAATCATCAAGCTTCATTAAAAGGCCGGTCATTTTCCCCTTATTCTTATCTTGCAGATTTCTTTCACTTAGTGTTTTTTTCTCATCTCTTTTTTCTATTCCCTCATTCCTTTCGGTCTTCGCCGGTTTTTTGCAATTTCACCATGGATTTTCGATTTTTCTTCTGATTTTTGCTTCATTCAGCTTGGGTTTGCTGTCTTCTTCGGGATTTTACCATTTATTGGAGAACTTCAACAGTAAGCATAAATCACATTTTTGCATAACTTTAGAGATGAAATGCAGATTAAAAGCATAAGCTAATATGCAAAACCACCATTAAAAGTTGAAAATTCTTTTTTTTTTCAGCGCTTTATATGGATAGCACCTAGCTTCTTTTCCTCTCAATTGATCACTTCATTTTCTTATCAAAAGTAAAATTCCTTCATAACTCACTTTTCTAAATTAGCGAACAATTTGTGTAGAGAAAATCACAAACTAACCTAACATGCATTTAAACGAAGATCCCAAATCTTCACACTATGGTCAAGAGAACCAAACATGAAGCTATCATTTACCCGAGTCATGCAGAGGGAAACAACTCTACAATAGCAGATGTGAGGAAAGTTATTAGCAAGGATTTTGGCGACCGAAATTTACTTTTGCTTCATTCTCAGACTCCGATGAGAGCATTTCTGAGAAGGTAGGTCAATTCATGATTTTCTTTTTTTACTTTCAACATAATAATAGTTACATACAAGATATTATAATGTAGCAAAAAAACATACAAGATATTATAAAAGTTGCATTCCAGGGAATTTTGATTCAATAATATGGGATCATTGAAGAATTCAACAAGCTTGTCGTGAATTCTACCACAAATGAAACCCATGTTAAGTATTTATTTAGACTTATAACTTTAAATGATTGTCATCTCTCAAGTAATTAAACTAACTATTAATTTTTTTTTTATCTTTGTAGGCCCAAGAGAGTTTGAGATTAGGCATTTGGTTTACTACACCAAAAACTTTAATAAAAAGCTATTAGGAGTATCTTTTGGAGATGTATACAAGGGTTGGGTTGTTGGGGGAAATGGTGATATACTATACCAATTGGCTGTCAAACGATCCACCGAGATGTCAACTAAGTGCATCAGAGAATGGGAAGCAGGAAAAGAGTACCTACCACTTCAGAAACACATCAATATCATTGACCTTCACGGACATGCAAAGGATAAAGAGAAGATACACTTAGTATACCCATACATGAAGCATGGATCTGTCAGCAGAAAAATCAATGGTATTTCATCGAAAAGATTTTGAGATACTTTTCCCCTTCCGTCCACCACATATAGCATCTGATTTTAGTTCTCCTAAAGAAATCTGGGAGAAATGCCCATTGGATCTCGCCGTGGACAAGGATTTCATGGACTCCAAAATCATCTCTTTCGGATTTACAATGGGTTATCAGAGTGTCGTTCGTGCTAAACCCATTAATAACATGAACGTGATACTTCTTAAAGATCAACTGGGGTATTTTTTGCCGAGAGATCGAGTAGGTTTGATCCATGCAAATTTGGAAAATCAGGAGAAACATCAAATTTTGGGGGTGATTCATCCCCCCCCCCCCCTCCCTTTTTCCTCTTTTGCTTTTCTTTTTGAAACTGTTGTAGGTTATAGTAGTGTTTTGGTTTTTCTATTCATCCTTTTAAATAGGTAGTATAGGAGAAATGCCATGGCTTATGAGGTTGGATTATTTGGATGACAAGTACTCTCTCTATCCTACTACATATATATGTCCTCTTCTAGAAGCTTGTCATGTGTCCCAAATTTTTTGTCAAACTTATGAGACCAAGGTGATAAAATACTATCTTTCCAAAATTGACCTTTGTTGATGCTTAAGTCATCAACAACTTTCGAGTCAACTAGAGGTCTCCTGGTTAAGCTCTACGTTCCCGACCTAGAATAGGTCACCTAAAAAGGATTAATAACACCTGAGTGGCGGGTAGACCTGGCAATTCGTGTTTCGTGTCGTATAAACGTGCATGATTTAGGAGTATATGGCCAAACACGAACATGACACGAATAACTAATCGTGTCATGGTCTTAAAAACATTTACGATACCTGTTTATTAGTCGTATAGACGACACGAAACGACTAAACACACTTTTTTTAAGCGTGTAACCAATAACACGACACGACTAGACTAATACGGGTTAAACGTTTAACACGAATAATTTAAACATGGTAACTTAGAACATAGTTTGTTCACTTTAAACATGTAACTAAGAAAAACATCCAGAATTCAACATCCAAATTCTGATAAATAATAATAATAAAACATCCAAAAAGGTTTAAAAACATCCAAATTCAATTTCAGCTTGCTTCACATTTTCCTTCGAGCAGCTATTTGCCATTTTGCTGCAAAAATCAATACCAACAGAATCAATTCAGTATATTCTAATTTCTAATTCAAGAAGTATAATAAAACTAAAGCTTACAAAGTAATTAAATTTAACCTTTTCAATCCTGAGCAAAAGAACATTGGACTGATGCAACTTTTTCTTTGGTGATACTCAACTTCATAATATCTTCTGTCAGCTCCTTTAGCTCTTCCACATCAGTAGATTCTACATATTTTTTATGATAGTATTAGTAAGATAGATATAAAAGGTTAAAATAAAGCAATAAAATTGAAATAAAAGATACAACAAAAATGTAATACATACAAGTTTCTTCTCCAAATAGCCAATCCTTGCTACAAATAAGTGTCTCCACAACCTCTGGTTTGAAAGAGCTACGATATTGGTCAAGAACCCTACCACCAACACAAAAAGCAGATTCGGATGCCACCGTAGATACATGAATGCTCAAGATATCTCAAGCCATGGCAGCAAGTTGTGGAAACCTAAACTGATTTGCCTTCCAAAACTCCAACACATCCAAATCTTGCTTCATACTCACAAGTTTTTCTTCCAAATACAAGTCCAGTTGTGACTTATCCATCATAGCTCCAAACTTGGCACTCTCAAAACTTTGATAATTCTAATAAATAAACGAGACATCAATCAATTCAGTTTCCAAAAACTATTATAAACAATAAACTTTATCAAGACAAACAACTTAATAACAAAAATTGATTAAACACAGATTTACCTTCAAGAACTTCTTTCTGCTAGATTCCAAGCGCGAAGATCTTGCACTTATAAGCTGCTCAATTTGAGTTTCACTAGCAGAAGAACTAGTATTTGATTTGGAGGTACTAGTAGAAGCATTTGCAGCAACATACTCATTAAAGAGACCATACAAACTAGCTGAAATCTTGCTGAACTGTTCAGAATTTTCCCCATACAATGTTTGGTAACTATACTCCACAAACTGAAGCTTGTAACGAGGATCTAATTTCACAGCTATAGCTAGAATTAAGCTAAAATCAGACCCATATTTTTCAAACTTAGCAAACATTCTAGTAGCCATGTTTTTCATGTATTCATCTTCCCCATTCTTGTGCTCTTATAAAGACAAACGTGCCATGAAAATTGAGGGAAAATATAAATTGGCAGTAGGGTACTTTGTTCCAGAAAATGTGCAAGTGATTTCATAAAAATCAGCCATGAATGCAGTAAGCCTCTCAATTCTGTCCCACTCATCTTTACTTGGACAACTCTTAAAATTGCTATCACTAATTTCAAGGTGAGCAAAGGCTTTTCGAAAGTAAATTGCACTCTCAAGCATAAGATAGGTGGAGTTCCACCTAGTCTGAACATCTTGTCTTAAGCCCCTCTTAGTATTCAAACTAACTAACTTCACACACTCTATGAATTTTTGTTTTCTCACTTGAGAACCTTTCACATGCTTGATACTTTCCCTCACTTTATAAACAGGCTTATCAAGTTCTTTCAAACCATCTTGCACAATCAAGTTAAGGATATGAGCACAACATCTAAGATGGAAAAATAAGCCTTCTCCTACAAGCACATTTCTAGCAACCAATTGTGTTTCAAGATATCCACAAAAGCATCATTAGACGTGGCATTATCTAAAGTTATACTAAACAGTTTCCTATCAATTTCCCGTTCATGCAGCAAGCCATACACTTTTTCACTCAAAGCTACATCGGTATGGGGAGGTGGCATACATGAAAAATTCAAAATCCTTTTCTGTAATTTACAGTTTTTGTCAATAAAATGAGCAGTCAGACAAATGTAGCCATCAGTAGTCACTGAAGTCCAAAGGTCAGATGTCAAACTAATTCGACCAGGTGTTTCCTCAAGAAGTGTTTTTATCCTATTTCTTTCTCTTGTATGAATCTTCATGATATCATATTTAACAGTATTTCTAGATATCAAATTCATCCCATGTGAATATGCAAATGCAGCCCTAATGCATTTTCAACAAAAGATAATGGCAGATTATGCATGATCATTCCAATTACTAACAATTCCCTTAACTTTTCAGGGTCAAAATTAGAAGACATTATTTGCATATTTCCTTGCTCAGAGTTAAGAATCATTTGTTTAACATCCTTAGTATCTCTCCTAGGACAGGTTTCACAATGGCGTAAGAGATTACCTGTGCCAAACTTACTGTCATACTTCAACACAATAGCACAATACTTGCACTTCGCTTGAGGTTTTCCATCTGGTGTCTTTTGGTCCAAAGTTTGAAACACTTCCCACACCTTGGAAGTTTCCTTCCTCTTCTTGCGACCTCCTTGCTGCTTAGCTTCGAATTTCGAAATCTCCTCAACGCAATCATCATCTTGCTCCACAGTAATTGGAGTTGTTGATTCAAGAGTCACATTGATGTTTTCCGATTCCATTATGATACTGCATAAAAATCAAGAATAAAAAACAACCAAACATGTTAATTTCATAGTAAGCAATATGCTAGCAAAGCAAAACAAATTAAACACCCTGCTCCATTGACATTGCAATATCTAATTTGGCTGATGTAAAAATATAAAGCTAATTAAAAATAACAACAACAATATAATCATAATTAATTAACATATTCTGACATGTATAAGCTTAATTGGACACTTTTCATTAAAGAAAATTTAAAAAACATGAACCTGAAAACTTTGTCAACTTGTAGTTTTAATGTGTATCCTCACTGCATTAGATTAATATTCTATTTATAAGAGTCAAAGCAGATCTTTTTTTTTGAAAGGCAATGTAAGTAAACTTTATTACGAAAAAAACACTGCAGAAGTGCAAGATAACAGAGCTCAAACCAGAGCACTACACACAAGGGTCCGAACATAGAAGTAGACAAGAACAAATAAACAAAAAACAAAGCAAATTCCAACACAAAGCAAAACAAATCAGAACACTCCATTCCACCAAATAGCCAAAAGTGATAGTAGCTGCAAAACACGATCAACAATCCTTTGCCAAATCATTCAAACCTTCAAAAATTCCCCAAATCACTCCACTGGACACTCAATCCAAACACCTCCTTGCAAACTGAAATAAACCCACCAGCCAAATCAAATGCAGCAGAAACAAAGAAAATGAATTTTTCCTTTCCCCACAAATAACACCACGATCTGCTCTCAAACACAATAAGGAAAAGAATCCTGCAAACGGATTAAAAGAGTAACAACTGGCAAGTGGCAACAATTTGAATAAAAAAATTGGCTGCATTTTTGTCACCATTTCAGCAGATTACATGTTGGTAAAGAAAATTAAGAAAACACCATATATTCCAAATCTTATGGCAGCTAACTTTTAGCTTTAGGTTCAAATAAGGAAATCGAATTCAATGGCTAAAAAAGATTTGGCACAAACAGAAAAGGAGATTATGCAAATGCCCTGTTAATCAAATTCAATCGAGTTCAAACTGTAATAACAAACCCAAAGCCCTGTTAAAAAAAGCCGCAAGAAGATGGCTAGGGCACAAACAGAAAAGGAGATTATGCAAATGAGAGCTATGAGATTGAATAGCTGAACTTGAGGTCAATGAGAGACTTTTTTACCTTTCGTCGTGAGTAGTTTTTCTGATGTATGTTGCAGTTGAACTTCAACGTCAGATGCTGAGGCAAGAACTTTAAAAACGTAATCTAGCTAGTTTGAACTTCGATACAAGGTTACTTCGACGGAGAAGAAGAGAACTGTTAAAAAAATTGGGGATTTTCAATTTAGGGTTTGGAAAAGGGGGAAAAGTGAAAACGAACAGAGAGAAGATAATAAGAAGAGAGGAGGCGGAAGAATAGAAAAAAAGATGGAAGGTTACTTTGAGTCTTTGACGGAGGAGAAGAGAACTGTTAAAAAAATGGGGAATTTTCAATTTAGGGTTTGAAAAGGGGGAAAAGTGAAAACGAACAGAGAGAAGATAAGAAGAAGAGAGGAGGCGGAAGAATAGAAAAAAAAAATGGGTTGAGGAGAGTTAGGGTTAGTCCTTATATACTAGGTTAGAATTACCAAAAATCTCCCTAAAACTTTTATAAAATTATTGAATATTAATGATTTCCCTATTATTTTTCAAAAGGTCAAAGTGGTATTTTACTTTAACCAAACTAAACGTGTTATTGTGTTAGTAGTTAAACGTGTTGACACAGATAACACGTTGTTGACATGGATAACACGACTAACAACGTGTTATCCGTGTGACACATCGTTTTAGCCGTGTTTTATATGGTTATGGCACGAAACACGTTTTCCCTTAATCGTGCTGACACGATTAAACACGACATACGTTAAGACCAAACACATATCGTTCCGTGTCGTACAAACGTGTTGTGTCAAAAATTGTCAGGTCTAGTGGCGGGGGTAGGTTCCTACGTTAGCACTCTGATGCTTAAGTCAGTGACCGGAAGTCTAAAAGTATTTGAGAGTGTTTAGAGAGCTAAAAGCTAGAAGTGGTAGTAATGAGAGAGTCCTCGAGAAAGTGGGTGGTTAGCCGCATATATAGTGTCATCTGTAGTCACGTATGGGATGCCCCGTCATGCCCAAACGGCTAGTTTGAGTGTGTGGGCTTTAGGTGTCAAAGGTGGTAGATCGTCAGCTTCTATATGGCTTGGCTAGGATGTGTTGATCGGCGGCTTCTTAGTAAACAATTGTGCTATGCCTAACAATTGTCCTACAGTCGTGAGGGCGGTTATAAAGTGGCCTCGCGAAACGACTAACTCTGACTTGCATCGGGTGGGCGGGCAAGAGATCCCCGTATTTCTGGTTTTAAGTTAGTGGAAGTTTGCCGTACTTAATTCTTGCCTTCAAATATGGGAGGTCGTTAGTTGTGTAATATTGTAAATAGAGCGATTGTCCACTGTCTGGTTTGGTTTGAATGTTGAAGTAAGTATGACTGATGTGACTAATCTAGTCTGTTACGTGTCTTATGCCGATTCCATCATTCATCAAATCTTTACGAATCTCGAGGCAATCTTCAAGTTTCATTAAAAGGCTTGTTCTTCTCCCTTTATTCTTATCTTGCAGATTTCTTTTACTTAGTTTTTTTTCTCATCTCTTTTTGCTATTCCCTCGTTTTTTTCGCTCTTCGCCGGTTTTTTTGCAATTTCACCATGGATTTTCGATTTTCCTTCTGATTTTTTGCTTCATTCAGCTTGGGTTTGTTGTTTTCTTCGGGATTTTACCATTTATTTCGAGATTCTTGCTTTTATTGGCTTGGGAATCTTTAGTTTCAAAGATTTTATCTTCCCCTTTGTATTCTTTACGGGTTTCCAGCGAAATCTTATTAGTTTGTGTTTTCTTTTAAATCTTCCGATTCACTATGCGATATGCCAAGACAATTTGGTTTTGCTAATTCTAGTGTGTCCTCCCAACGTTTTGGTGCTGCTTAGTCGATCTTCCAATTCTCAAAATCTACCTGTTCGGCATGTAGCTTTAAACACGCTCAAACCAGCTGTTTGGCCATGACGTGGCATCCCACACGTGACCACAGACAACACTTGTATATGGGAACCACCCATTTTCTCGAGGACACTCTCTTATTATTACTATCTCTTCTAGCTCTTAGCTCTCTAAACACTCTCAAATACTCTCAGACCTCCAGCCACTAATTCAAGCATCAGATTGCTAACGCGAGGACCTACCCCCACCACTCATGTGTTATTTATCCTTTTCAGGTGACCTACTCTGACTTGGGAATGTAGAGTTGATCTAGGAGACCTTCAGCCGACTTGAAAGCTTGTTGACGATTTTGGCATCAACAACCTTATTAGTAAATGTTATCTTTGCAAGAGAGAAAAATGAAAAATATAAAAGAATAATATGCAAAACTAAGCTAAAAAATTTATAAAATTTAACCAAAAAAAAAAGAAATACCATACTCTTGATGTATTAGTTAAAGTGACATAGGAGTGAGCATCAGGTCAGTTTTGGTGCAGTCGGTTGGTGACTGCGCCAAAACCGACGAAATCGAAAGTTTTTTTTTTTTTACATCGAGCACCGACCCGACTGCCCATGGAACCGAGGTTTTCGGTCGGTGTCGGTGCCGGAGAAGTCAGAGGGGTTGAATAGCGTTGGAGTTGGACAACGAACAAACCGAGCTTTGTTTGTCGATGCTATGATGGTTGCTGGCCGGAACAACAAGGCAATTACAGTTGTAAAAGAAACGGTTAATCAAGGGGCGGATATTGCGAAATTGGGAAGAAAATAAAAGGCATAGTATGGAAGTTATTGGAGATAATCTTGTGGAGTTTTGGATAGAGAAACGGAGAGATTTATGGAAGTTATTGGAGATAATCTTGTTGGTATTTTGGATAGAAAAAGAGAGAGATTTGAGAGAAACTTACGGTGAGGGAGCATGGGAATATTCAACAATCAACAACGGGGATCAAGCCATCAAGAAGTTTTGTTGATAATGGAAAGTTGAAATAAGGTTGTGAATATTGGGAACCTCTTATATTTTCGACTGAAAAAGAGAAAATTAGAAAAAGGAAAAAAAGGTTTTATATATATAGTTTCTGAATTATAAATTAAAATTAAAATGTTTATAAATTAAATATATATTATATTTATTATATATTATAAATAATAAAAATTAAAAACAGAAATGAATTAGAATATATATATATATATACATATATATATTCAAAAAAAAATTAAATATAGGGTCGATTTCTCGGTCAGTTTCGGGTCTTTGTATCCGAATCCGATCATCGACTGAGAACCCACCCTTCTCGTCGGTGTGCACCGACCAACCCGTTTACACTGTCTCACCTGATCGGAAACTGACGATGTCGGTCGGTTTATTTAGGGTGGGTCAGTTTTGTTCACCCCTTAAAGTGACATATATATTGCGATAAAGGGAGTTAGTAATTCCAAGTAACTATTCATTGAAGATGCCATACCAATGCAACAATTAATGTGATTCTTGTATTCATCTATTGGAGGTTAATTTTTCAAATAAGGGCTTAACCTCTAGAATATACTTAATTTATTGTTCAACATTTTAATTTGGTCAAATCAATGTTTAAAATTTCAATTTTGACTCAAATAAGGCTTTAATGTGATTGTTAGTCATTAAAAGAATAAAAGATTGACATATTACATTGAAAAATGGAAATCTAGGAGTCTTATTTGAGTCATCAGGCCCTTATTTGAGTTAAAGTTAAAATGTTAGACCTTGATTTGAGCAAGTTGTAAGATTAAGCCCTAAATCGATCATTTTTGCAAAAATCATATCCTTATTTAAGCATTCAGCCTTTTTTTGTGCTTTTTTCTTTGGTTAATTGTGATTTTCAACCTTAGTAACGGAAAATCAAAGAAAAGCCTCCTCGAACGAAGTTAACTTAATAACGGAAATCCGACCGTTGGAAAAAGAAAAGTCCAGGAGGCTCCGTCTGTTGGTCGTCGAACCTCTATTAAAAAAGAAAAGTCCAACTCATGACTCGGTTGTCGAACTCGGTGAGTTATATCTAGACGAGTAGTCGAGTCGGGTATTCTCCGTCTGACAATGGACTCATACACTTTATTACTCGAGAAAACTCGGGTTCCCCAGCCGTCCCTCCAAAAATTCGTCGTAATCTCCATCTTCGACTGAGAACCCACCCTTCTTGTCGGTGTGCACTGAGCCACTGACCAACCCGTTTACACCGTTTTGCCTGATCGAAAACCGACGGTGTCGGTCGATTTATTTAGGATGGGTCAGTTTTGCTCACCCCTTTTTTTTGGCACAAATTTTGCTCACTCCTTAAAGTGACATATATATTGCGATAGAGGGAGTAAGTAATTCCAAGTGACTATTCATTGAAGATGCCATACTAATGCAATAATTAATGTGATTCTTGTATGCATCTATTGGAGGTTTTTCAAACAAGGGCTTAACCTATTGAATATACTTAATTTATTGTTCAACATTTTAATTTGGTCAACTCAGTGCTTAACATTTCAATTTTGACTCAAATAAGGCTTTAATGTGATTGTTAGTCATTAAAAGAATAAAAGATTGACATATTACATTGAAAAGTAGAAATCTAGGAGTCTTATTTGAGTCATCAGGCCCTTGTTTGAGTTAAAGTTAAAATGTTAAATCTTAATTTGAACAAGTTGTAAGATTAAGCCCTAAATCGATCATTTTTACAAAAATTAGACCCTTATTTAAGGGTTCAGCCTTTTTTGTGCTTTTTTCTTTGGGTTAATTGCGATTTTCAACCTTAGAGTGTGTTTGGTATGAAGGAAATGGGAAGGAAAGAAGAAGGGAGGAAAGAAAGGGGAAGGAAGGAAAAGGGTTACTTTGTTTGGTAGGAGAGATTTGGGCCTAAGAAAGAATTAAGAGGGAAATGAGAGAGAAGTAGGAGGCCCAATTTCAACAGATTTATTTCCTCCCAAAGTTGGACGGAAATGGGAGGAAAGAAATGAGGCCCGTGTTTTTAAAGTGG
>AWUE01020231.1:0-34031 GCA_001974825.2 Corchorus olitorius | reverse complement strand
GAAAGAAAGGGGAAGGAAGGAAAAGGGTTACTTTGTTTGGTAGGAGAGATTTGGGCCTAAGAAAGAATTAAGAGGGAAATGAGAGAGAAGTAGGAGGCCCAATTTCAACAGATTTATTTCCTCCCAAAGTTGGACGGAAATGGGAGGAAAGAAATGAGGCCCGTGTTTTTAAAGTGGTTAAAAGACAATTATGTCCTTTATATCCATCTGAAATTACAATCTCTGCCTGGTAAAATCACGATTTCATTCTCTCATTTTCTGGCTTCTTTTTTTTTTTCTTTTACAAAGGTTTTCTTCAATTCAAAGGTTCATCGCCACTCACCATGAAATTCAAATAATCCCCAGATCAATCTCGTCAACTCGATTTCAATCTTCATCTCAATTTCGTGCTTGGAACACGATTTCGATCTTCACCTCAATTTCGTGCTTGGAACAAGGTTAGATGCCTTTAGTTGGTTTTAATACACGATTTGAAATGGGTTACAAACAATTGTTGTGCTTCCTGTTGATGTGATGCTTTGCCTGGACAGCATGCTTTGTTTGTTGAATTTGTGTGCTTGGGTGTTATTTTTTTTGCCTGGACAGCATGCTTTGTTTTTGAAGTTGGGTTCGGGTGCTTCCTCACTTTGATGGGTGACTTGTCAAAATGTATTACTTAGATGAATCTGATATGTTCTTGTTGAGATTGATGTGGATTTGTGGTCTTCTGTTTAATGGTGACAGGAAATAATTTTTTCACAATCATTTCTAGGAAAAGATAAAGGGCAAATAGTTCTCTTTTTCTTCTTCTTTTTTTCTCTTTCTTTTTTTCACTTTACATTGTTCAATTCTACTCTGAAAGTATATTTTTGCTAAGCTAATGAGGGTGATAAAAGCTAACATTGACATTGGGAAGAAAAAAGGTCGGTTGGGTCATGTTCATTCGGGTCAAAGACTTGAAATTTCTTGCCCATTTTACCTATAAGACTATACTAAATTTGATAAAGTAGTGATGCTTGAAATTAACTTTGATGATATATATTCTAATAAAATGCACCATCCACTACAAGCCTTAAGGCATATTTGACACATTAAGTCTGACTTGGTTCAGAAATTTTGGTACCAATTTCTTGCTTTTTAATTGATCCATCACTGTTCTTTTCATTGAGGTCACCATTTTGTACGTAAAATATATATGGCCAACTTTGAAAAGTAATCTATCTGCATTTATTCTAGTATTTAATATTAAAATATATCCCATGCCTGTCATTTCCCTTATTATATGAAGAAGAAAACAAGAAGAAGCTTATAGGATTTGGTTTAAACAATAAGATTTTATTTTCCTTGGTACGGAAGGCAACCCTTTCTGATCTTTGATCTGATCTCATAATTGGACTTGTTATATGCAATTGTTTATCTCTTTATCAGTTATCATTTTCCTGCAATTTTTTTCTTAGTCGTTTTTTCCCTTCATATATACCTCTAGATTGAAAGTTTCAACTGATATTGTTTAATCAAATTTATTGGTGGATATTTTTCTAAGACTTCCCAAATGTGTACTTAACTTTCATACTAAAACAAACAATAGTTTCATGATTTGGGAAGGGAAACAAATTCTTGTTTTGCATACTCTAAAAACTTGGAAAGTTGTACCCTCCATAAAGGATGTACTGGCATTCTGTTAATTCATTGTCTTTGTTTGGTCTGGCTTGCTTTCCAACTTCAAATCTTCAGAAGTTGTAGCCCTTGACCTTGCTATATAGAATTTGATTAGTTTGAGACTTTTCAGCAGTATTTGAAATTCTGATTTGGTAAATTTAGACTTAAAACTTTGTGTAATTATATTTGTGTAATGAAGTTTCTCAACTTCATTCTGTAGCTTTTGTTGCTTTTGTTTGTGTGTGTATATAAACACGAACTGAAAACTTCTTATATTCTGTAATTGATGAGCATAACATTTAAGCAGACAGAAATTCAAAATTTACACCCACCTGAGCCATTTTTAAGTGCAACAGGGCAGAACTCATGTTTGAACTGTAATAAATTTATTGAATTTTCAACAGGGCTGTGCTATCTTCTGTTTGCAATTGGACCAACGTTTTCAATGGTTGGACCAACTGTTGTCCTATCTTCTGTTAATCCTATTTGTGCCTTTATGACTTTTGCAGAGTATCCTTCTTTGTTGAGGAAAGGACTTAAGGTTGTTTGATAAACTTTTTATGTTTTTCAACTAATAATTTGAAACTCATTGTCAATAATTTGTTTTAATAGGGAAATACTACCTAGTCGATGCTGGATTTATGTTAAAGAGTGGGCTTATTGCGCCATATAGAGGTGTCCGGTATCATTTAAAAGAGTACTCTAGACATCCCCCAAAGAATGCGAAAGAACTATTCAACTTGCGACATGCCTCACTTCGTAATGTCATTGAAAGAACATTTGGAGTATAGAAGAAGCGGTTTTGTATCATTGCAAGTGGAACAGAATCTCACTATCCTGTTGCTACACACATAGAGATTACATTAGCTTGTTGCATTGTGCACAACTTCTTGATGGGCATGGATCCAGATGAGGAACTAATTGCTGAAGTGGATAAGGAGTTGAGAGATCAAACAGAAGTGGAAGAAGACGTGTTTGCTACCTCCAGTGGAGATGAGGATGCTCGAAAAGGGAGCACTAATTAGAGATGTTATAGCAGTCACTATGTGGAATGATTATGTGACTAGATAGTCACTCTATGTAATGATTTATTTTGGTTATATTTTGTAATTAATTTAGTTTATAAATGAAGAATTTGATTAAATTCACAGAGATTCTAGAAGATTTATTTTGGTTATATTTGATTTAGATTACAAAAAGATAATAGTAAAAATTTTCCTTATTTTTTGTTAGTATTTCATTGACTAGCATTAATGTGCTTTTAATTTAATTTTGGTTACCCATTGATTAATGGATTTAACATATAAATGGTGAGATTTATGTTTTAATTTTAATAAAAAAAGTTTAATGCCAAAAATTTTTTTTAAAAAAAAGTTTAGGAAGGTATGAAAAATTTTAATACTGTTAATAAATACATTTTTAAATAAATAGTGGATGAGGATGAAAACTAGTGAATTTAACATAAATATTAATAAAAAAAAAGAAAGGATATAAAATAGTCATTTTGTAAAAAATAAAGTTCCTTTCTCTTTCATTTCCCATCCATACCAAACAAGGAAAAGAATTAATTTGATACTTCTCTCTTAATTTCTTTCCTTCCTACCAAATATGATGGAGGAAATATAACTTCCTTTCCCTTCCCTTGCTATTTCCTTTCCTCTCAACCAAACAGACTCTTAGTGACGGGCCTGAACTAACTCATCAAAAATTCCAAGGCCCAAAGAAAAGCCTTCTCAATCGAAGTTAACTTAATAACGGAAATCCGACCGTTGGAAAAAGAAAAGTCCAGGAGGCTCGGTACGTCGGTCGTCGAACCTAATCAGTACTCCCAACTCAGACTCGGTTGTCGAACTCGGTGAGTTATATCTAGACGAGTAGCCGAGTCGGGTATTCTCCGTCTGACAATGGACTCATACACTTTATTACTAGAGAAAACTCGGGTTCCCCAACCGTCCCTCCAAAAATTCGCCGTAATCTCCATCTTCTCGAAGCTCCGAACAGCTCCGGTTCACCTCGGACCCGATTCCGAACCAGGAAGCCACGCCATTTCCCAATGCGTCCAATCTTCTTCCCCCGCTGTTGTCGACCAATCCGTTCGCGAGCTCTGCCGCCTAGTTTTAGATTCCAACTTGGACCTCTCTCGGGCCTTGTTGGAACTCCAGTCAGCCTTGGAAGGGTCAGACCCCAAATTTGTCTCTCTCTTCGTGAAATCCTTAGGATTTCTTGTTCGCGTCGGGTTCGAACGTAGTTACGGTTCGTGGAAACCCGAGTCCCATGAAGATCACCCGTTCGTTAAGGTTTTCCTCTACTAAAATTTAGTTACAAACTTACAATCACAGTTGTTGTTATTATTAATATTAGTAGTAATTACTTATTTTTGAAAATTTCAGATTCTTTCGAGTAGGAGAGAGGTTGAACCGGAGCTTGTGAATCAAATTTTGTTATTTATGGCCAAAAATAAGGGACTGGGAATGGTGGAAGTCTGCGAATTCTTGAGACCTTTTGTGAATTTTTCAGTGTTAAGCATACCTTTCTCCGATGCTTCGTTGTTTCTGTTTGTTAGACAGTTAATTTCATCAATGGCATCGTTTTGCTGTGCATTTCCAGACGAGGCAATGCCAGTTTTCAGATTACTCATTAATTGCCTGAAGTATTTCCCTCGAAAAAGTTCAGAAGTAAGTTTACTAGTGACTTTTTAACTACTTGATTGATTTTTGTTATAACAAGTGAGAAGATAAAATTGTTGAGTTTTTTTAATAAACAGGAAAATTAAGTTCGAGCAATTAACTAAAACTCTTAAACTTCTCTTAACAGCAGAATATATGATTTATACCTCTATTAATAGCAGTTACTTTCAGTACATGTTTACATTAAATTATTTGCTAATGTGTAGTTGCACAGGATTTTGATTTTGCATTTTAGTAGCATAAAGCAAGTAAGAGAGACAAGAACTACATGCCAATGGGGGGTTGGCCAAAGTGGTTAGGGCTTGGACTTGTGGTGGAAGGCACCCGGATTCGAGCCCTCCTAGGCCCCTATTCGTAGGTGATATGTAAGCTCGAAAAGCTCCCCAAAGGGGTTGGTGGCTTGTCCTGGTCTTGGAGATGGGGTAACCTCCCCTACTCCTAAACCTTTTCTCACCCAAAAAAAAAATATATGAAGAAGAAGAAAAATGAACAACATGGAATGTAGTTTGTTTCATTTCACTTTTTAATGATATAAGTTCATGTCATGTTGAATGCGGGTTTCTCTTAAGTAAATTCAAGTTCTGATCTCAAGACTGATAGCTCTGTTGTATATGGACATTATGGTCTATTTGAAGGCTCATGTTTATTAGGTTCCATGTTCTTTAAAATTTTCAGGAAACAAGGAATTTTTATTCTGTAGCAGAATGCGTGATTGATTCGTTTACAGTGGCTTTGAGACAATTGGTTGGAAAAGGATTGGTAAGTTTTCACTCAGACCATAACGTTTTGATGTGGACTTTGCCTTTGCCTTACTCTTCCATCAGTGTTCTCTTTGTAATGATGTCTTTGGTTTCCTTTTGTTGGCTTTTATCATTCCATATATTTATTTATGCTCCATGTTTGCAGCTAGTTTCGGAGGCTCAAGTATGTGGGGTGGAGTTAATGGAGAATGTGCTTTCACTTCATACATCTCCTCATAAGCAGTCTGGTGGCACAGAGCCTGTGGTTGAGTTATTGAAGCACATGCTGACAGCTCAGAAAGATCTTGAACTGCAATACATACCAGAGCTATCATCAGTGATACTATCTTTATCTGTTTTACTCATTGAGTCTGAGCTTGAACATGAGCAGCTGTCAATATTGAAATTCCTGCACTTTCTTTTGAAGTGGAAAAGTGAAACTGGTACATACTTTCAATGTTGCTATACTGCTTCTTATCTTGATGACCTGTAAACTGTATCTTCAGAAAAATTTTGCTATATACTGAATTTTTATGTGTTCTAAAAATTTTATTTCTGTATTTCTAGTTTCTAGCTTAACTTTTCTTGATTATGAGTTCATTCAGAAGACGTGTGCTAAATATTTGTAATACAGTTCTACTTGAGATCTGCTTAATCTTTTCCCCTAAAATTGAAATTATCATAATATTTTGCTATTGCTGTTGATATTGTCCATTAACTATATCATGGTTGTTCTTTGCTTTGTAAATGAACATGTAGGCCCTCTCTCTAACTTGTGCATGTAGACTTCAGGAATTCTGGATTATCATTTGTCACTTTTTGGGGTTGGATTCCTGGATAATAGCACTTACAATATACTCTTGGATTCCCTTTTTCGTAGAATATGTGGCTGAATATTTCTTAAGTGAAGAGCTTTTAATCATATTTCCCATCATCAGCCTTGTATCATCTCCCTCTAAATCGGTTAAAGGAGCAGCAAGTGATTTGCTTGTCCTTTTAGAAAGGGTATTATTAAAATTATTGACAACACCAAAGATTGAGATAACCAAGAAGAGGAGCGATACATCTATTGGCAGACCTGAACTGATTGCTTATAGGCTTCTGCAACATCTATGGTTTCAGGTGTGTTCTTCTATCCAAGTGAAAAAGTTCTACTATATTGCTTTTTGCTGATAATATTTGACTATAACTATAAGAGTTTTTTTTTTTTTTTTTTTTTTTGTTTTTTTTTTTGTTTTGCTGCGAAAATTGACTATAAGAGTTAAAGTGTTTCTCTATAGGTAATTTTTTCAAGTGATGTTGCTGGTGTTGAAGATCATAACTAACGCATACTTACTATTTACTGAAAAGCACTTATTTGTTTGTTTTTGATTTTTGATTTTTGAGAAGATACTGATAAGTAATGCAAGCAAATACCACTGTTAGCCTTGGTAGCAAAAAGTGATTGAAAAATCATACTTGTTTTTGTTTTACAGGATCAATTTTCATTGTCAAGTTCTTTCTTTCTAAGTTTTGCTTCTTGTCGTGAAACTGATGTCGAAGAAATGGATGGCAGACCTAGATCTTGGGCTTATCAACTAAAAGAGATTGCTCTATGGATTGTTGAGTCAAGAAAATCCGGTCTGCCAGTCCCACGATCTGTAGAAAATCCTCTAACTGGTAATTCACTTAAAAATCCTTGTTGTCCTTGGTTTTTAATGCTGAAAGTATCCAGTGTATTTGTTTTCGAGTATCAAATCTATACCCATGTTTGTTTGTGTCTTTGTAGAAATGTCCTTGCTACTTGGAGTAATTGCTGCTGTTTTGGTGATGCATCCATCACTTGGGAGTGCTGCTATAGATGCTTTGGCTTCCATTGGCGTCATGAACCCAAAACTTGGTGTTCCTTTGTTGCTAGCCATTCTATTTTATAATAACATATTCACCAAGAAAGAAGCTATCTACCTGAATATGCTGGTGAGAGTTTCTATCCACAGCTTCCCAACGCACTGTATCAACTCATGTCTTGTGCTATTAAGGCAAGGCATTGTAGCCACCTCCCTTTGTGATTTCTTTCGTCCTTTTTTCTTTATTTTTTTAATCTTTAATGATAATTTTTGCAGCCAAAGCTTTTGGGTATGCTTCCATCACTTGCATCACAGTCTGGGATGATTCCAATCGTAATCCAAACTATCTTGCCAATGTTGCACAAGGATACAAAACCGTATGTGCTTCTTAGATAATCTTTCGCATTCTCTTAATCTATTTTCTGTTGTTTGCCATGAGCAGGTCATCATTCTATGCCATGTTTAGCACACTGTCACGTAATATCATTAGTAATTGCAATACGGAAATTCTATCCTCTTTCCAACTTTTATGATTTCTGTTAGATGTTTATAAGAGGGTGGCTTTATTATGCTTGAGAAGTTGTATTCTGAGAAGTGATAAGAGTACCGTTATGTCAAGAATTTTCATACTCATTTAATTGCTTCCTGAACAATTAAGCTCTACTTCTGTGCTTCAATGCTGTTTTTAATGAGCGATTAAACTTTTCTTTAGCAATGAAAAATCTTCTTTAGTCTCTCTAATTGTGTACTTATTTCATATTCAGAGTGTTGTATGCCACAGCCACTCGCTTGCTTTGTCAAACCTGGGAGATCAATGACCGTGCCTTTGGAAGTTTGCAGGTAAGAACCATAGCATTTCTTCCTTATTGTCTTGTGCTTGTAAGCCAACTTAAGACTATGTCAATATTTAGCACTTCAATCTTTCTATCTATACTTCTCAATTTGCAAAATCAACTCTATCTGGAGGACATATGTGTTTTGAACATTTGAAACCGCTGATAGAAACGTATTTTACAACCCAGATGCCAGATGTCAAAGCTGAAAATTGTATATTTTTTTCTCTAGTACACTTAGGTCGCATTTTTCTAAGCATATGCCTGACCAGGCCTAGGGCAGGGCAATTATTGCTCTTGCTCTTGAAGTAACTTGGTTTTTAGTTGATGAGCCTACTGGTATGATCTGAATTCTAACGTTGTTTCAGTATAGCATGTTTACCTACATGTCCACAATTTAACTTATTGTTTCAACCCTTGGTTTTAAGAGAATCAATTTAACTTGTTTATGGCCATAAGCCCAATGGTATGGTCCTCAAATCTGACCAACAGAGATCATAGTTTCAAGTTCTTGATCTAGGGCTACCTGGATGCATGGGCCTGATATTGTCATGGTTAGAAGCCTTATTAATTTCCCTATAAGTTCAACTGAAAAATACTTTTAGCATGTACATCAGCCAAAATAGAATTTTTACCGTTTCTTGACCATTGCTTTGCCTGTTAATTTTTGGATTAGGGTGATTAAAACCTCTGGCTGTTTATTTGTTTTAATTTTTATTTTCTTTTTCTTGGCATTTAGGGTGTATTGCTTCCAAAAGGGTTCACTGAATATATGTCTGAGAGAAATATCTGTATAAGTATGGCTGTTTCCATTCGGGATGTTTGCCGAAAGAACCCTGATAGGGGCGTGGACCTTATCTTGTCTGTTTCGGTATGAAGTTATCTGGAGCTGTTTTCTGTTTTCTTCTACTGTTTGTGCATCGTTCTTAGATTCCCCTCCATTTGACAGGCTTGCATTGAGAGTCCAGATCCCACAATTCAAGCTCTTGGTTTTCAAAGTCTTGCCCACCTTTGTGAAGCTGATGTGATTGGTAATCTTGATTTTCAAACTTTAAGATGCATAACTTTTGCTTTTCCAGTGCTTTTTAGAGATTATATTCTATAAGTTCATTATTTTAGTTGAAATTTTCACTATAATCGCTCTGTCAACTATATATGTCTGTCTGCATATGGTCTTTATCTTTCCCCATTCCCTGGCATTGGCTTAAATTTGCCTCTTTAGCATTTTCATATTCATTGCTATATTAATTGGTGATAAAAAAAAGTTATTGTAGCTTGATTTATTTTTTGTGAATGTCCTTTATGGATGGCTGATATGATTGATGCTAAGAAATTGTATTTGTAGGTTCTTGTTTTATACGATTCAATAATCTGGCCAAAAAAAATAATAATCTGGCTATTTTGTATTATGTTATCTTGTTCAAATTAATTTCTTGAATCAACACCATATCATTGGTTCTCCCTTTCTTCCTTTTTAATCTTATGAATGAATTAGTCTTGCTGATTTTGAACATGTGAAGTATTCTGAGCGTATATTTTATTTATGTTATCCATTCAGATTTTTATACTGCATGGGATGTTATCGCAAAGCGTGTCCAAGGCTATAATGAGGACCCAGTCCTTGCCTATAGGTAAGGATGTCTTAATATTAACTGATACTGACCAAATTCCTGATGAATGTTCGGGGTATCAAGGCAAAGTTGAGTTTAAAATAACAAGCGTAGCTTAGCCTCATGCTGTCTGCATTCCAGCTAAGGGATAGCTTAGGCCTGAGGCTTGGTGTGATTTTCACAACATTACCAACCATTTAATGGTGCAGTTGCCCTCTGAGCTAAAGATTTCAAAATGTAGTTTTAAGTCATGAGAGCTCAATTTATACAAAACTCACATAAGAGAAAAAGGAAAATTTACTTATAATACTCCTGCATTGCTGTAATGACAATTTGCATAATTAGGCCAATAATTCTAGATTACTCCCATGGAAACATTTGAATCCTTCTAATGCTGCACTAGTCATCTTGCTGCAACTCAATGTGTTCTATCTACTGTTATTCAAATCTGACTGTCACTTCTGATCCATGATTTGTTTGCTTTACAATATTCATTTTGTATAATACAACTATGAGATTTACATACTCATTAGGTAAATCATACTTAATTGCTTAAGTTAAAATAGTCCTCATTTCTACTTTACTAATCTTCCTTTTTGGCAGTGTCTGCCTCCTTCTAAAATGGGGTGCAATGGATGCTGATGTATATCCAGAAGCCTCAAGGGAAGTAATGAAGATTGTTTGGAGTATTGGACGCTCCATAAGGATTGGCCATGAATTACAATGGGCAAAGGCAAAGGCCTCTGCATTTGAGGCCTTAACCCAATATGAGGTTTGAGGCCTCTGCATTTGTTTGTTTGTTTCTCTGTGTATTTTTTGTTGTTGTTCTCTTTGTGCCATTTTCCAATAGTCTCTTATATTTTTGGGATATTCACAAGACTTTCCTCTAAATTAATCAATGTTTTTCCAGGTACCAACTGTTGTGAATAATATTTCAAATTGTAAGCAACTGCTCATGGATCTACTTCTATCTGAAACCAATTCAGATGTACTTAAGGCTTTGGAAGGACTTCAAGTCAAAATTATAAGGCATGAGCATAGGTAATGATTAATGATATTTTGATTGGAACATTGTCATGAATGTGCTTCACGGCTCAAGAAAGTAGTCATGTTCACCATGCTCATAACTTTCTGTCAACTTTCTACAGTGTCCGGCGAAGATTTGCAAAGGAGAAAAGGGTCCCAGCTAGTAAGATTGAGAAGTTGCTGGATGTGTTTCCACAGGTTATATTTTCTTCAGGTATGACAAGATTGGTTGTTTTGCCTTCTGAGAGAAGTGCCAGTGTTTGGGAAAAAACATTGACTGCAAATTGAAATTTTTATATGTTTTTCCTTGATTTATGTCCTTATGACAATGTACTCCTATCCAAGTAGCTTATTAGTTAAATTTACTCCGTCTGCTGAACAGTTAAATATAAAAAATTTCCACTCTTGCATTGGAATTTAGCAGCATATTCTTCTCTAAATTCAGATCCCTATGTCACTGGAACTGATTTATTTCATTGAATGAATTTAATCTTTAAGCAAAGGACAGGAGGTGGATCCTTGTATGTTGATAGTTCTAGGGTTTGTAATTGTAAGTTGCATTTATTTACAGCTAGAGTCATTCTTATTTTATTTGCAGCAAAAAAGAGTAATGCTGGAGAACTACCTGGTGTAGCCTTATTATGCGGTTCCTTTACTTCAAAGGATTTGAGAAACCAAGTCTCAGCAAGAGTATGATAATCTGAATTGTTAACTTCTTCTCATTAGAATTTACCATGCTTTCTGGGTCTGACAATTTTAAGTTTTTAGGGGTTGTTGGAAGATTCCCATTCTGGATACGAGGATATGATGGCTGAAATAGCTACATCTCTTCAACTCTCAAGAAACATTTTTGTTGCACTTCTTTCACTGCAATCATGGAAAGCCTTTGTGCGGCGTTGGATGAGGGCCAACATCTTGTCAGTTGGTGCTAAAGTCTCTGTTATTGTTTCAGATAAAACTTCTAAAGCTGCTAATGATATTCTGAAGGTTTGCAACTGTGTTTCTGCCATTGATGTTCTGCTTTGTTTTTGACTCATTTTTGTGTCCCTCTTTGAAAAGAATGTATTTAACAAAATTGATTATTGTCTTCCTCTAATTCTATCATGCAGAGTATGATGAGAGTTGCAGAAGAATCTATCCCAAGATCTGCTGAAAATATTGCATTGGCAATTGGTGCACTTTGTGCGGTGAGATTTACAATTGATGATAACTTCATCTCTGGATTCATAACTGGAAACTTTGCCTTGACTATGAAGATAGATGACAAGGCTTAAAAGACTCTGATACAATAATTTTAGTATTGGTTTCTCCTGATTCTAGATTTTATCTTGCTCTTATTAGGTTCTGCCACCATCTGCTCATACCATTAAATCAACTGCTTCAAAGTTTCTACTGGGTTGGTTGTTTCAATATGAACATGAACATCGCCAATGGTCAGCTGCCATGTCACTCGGATTGATCTCAAGTTCCTTACATGTGACAGATCATAAGCAGAAATTTCAGAATATTACTGGACTTCTTGAGGTAGTCTCTTTGCTATTATGTGGGTACACTGAACTTATTCTAGAATGTAAGAAGCAGTAGAACTGGGGAAAAAATGTTTTCTGAATATTTCTGGTGAGCTTTTCTTGTTTAGATTACATTTTTAAGGGTTTTCTTGTCTTAAAAATTTGCTGCTCAGCCGAATACTTAGTATAGATTCAAATTATAGCTGTCGCTTATTTAAGAAATATAGACACTAGATATTTGAAACTAGCCATTATTAGTTACTCATGGTAATTACTAATTAAAGTACAATCCTTCTGCTGTTTAACACTCTCTCTTCCACACACCCCCCACCCCCCCACCACCAAAAATCATATTGTTGACAGTTTATTCTACTGGAATTTTGATTTCAGGTTTTGTGCAATAGCAAAAGCTCCCTTGTCAAAGGGGCTTGTGGAATTGGCTTGGGATTTTCCTGCCAAGATCTTCTTTCAAGAGTCGAAGCAACAGATGATTCTAATGCAAATGAAGAAAACCACAAAATGCAGGAAGAGAGATTATTAGGACAAGTAGTTAGAACATTAGCTCTAATGTTATGTCCAGTTGCCAACTCTTCAGTTAATACCCTAGAAAGTCTCTGTGCAGATTTTCCAGCAAGTATAGATGATAAAGATACATGTGCAACTGCTGAAATGTTATATGAAAATTGTGTTGACTTGGAGGATGATATTTGGGGTATAGCTGGTCTTGTCATTGGTTTGGGGAGCTCTATTGCTGCAATGTATAGAGCGGGTGCATATGACGCCGTGCTCAAGGTAAAAGACTTGATCATATCCTGGATTCCCCATATGAAATCCTTGGCTCAAAACTTTGGGTCAGCTAGCGAAAGATCTGAGGTACTCTTATCAGTAGGATCCTGTCTTGCCCTGCCCTCTGTTGTGGCTTTTTGCCAGAGAGTGGAAATGGTGGATGGCAATGAATTAGACCATCTAGTCAATGGCTACATGGAGCTCATTTCTGAGTTATTATCTGTTAATAAATGTGGCACCTTTCACAAGAGTTTGTTGATGGCATCAACAACTGGAGCGGGAAGCCTATTTGCATACATCTTAAATGAAGGCGTGCACTTTATTGAAGTGGAACGCATAAAATGTTTACTAGAATTATTTAGAAAATGTTACTTGAGTCCTTACCCTCCTATCATCCATCTAGGTGGGATGCTAGGAGTTATTAATGTTTTGGGGGCAGGTGCTGGAAATTTAGTTGATTTTCATCCTTCAAACTCCTCAGCGCATGCTGATTATGATCAAAAGGTAGTTGTATTATTCTGTTTTATGTGATGTTCATCTGAGCCCAACTTTGTTGGTTATTGTAGCAATATATTTACGTACTTAGTCAACAGGAACACTCTTTTATTTCGGGTCCCATACTTGCCAATCCTGTTTGTGAAGAACATTCAACATCCTTGATTCAAGAGATTTTTCTCATTGCCCAAGATTCTGATGACCATCAACGGCAACAGTATGCAGCATGGGCAGTTTCATTTCTTCGAGATCGACTGTGGTCGCGAGAATTATTAAATAGTGCTAACTGTATGCAAACTGAGCCTGCAGGCTCAAACTCTGTTTCACAAGGTGTTCCCGAGGACAGTGCCGTCATGAAGCTTGGTCTCTGGATAAAATCTTTTAATCATTCTGGGGTAAGTCTCCATGGATAAAATTTGTATTTATTGATGGTATCTGGAATTTTATTTTTCTGGCTATGATGTGATCGATTCTCTATTGAGTGACATTTTCTTCATTCTTATGCCTTCATTTCATCATGTTTTCATTTAAAAAAGCTATCATCCTTTATGGCATATTCTGGTCTGCTATGAGACCAAATAGCTAGGCAATCCCATGTTATGCCTAATTTTTCATGGATAACTTTTTATTGCTCGTCCTGATGTACTTCTCCTCCACTTATAGTTTGTTAATTTATTCTTATAATTTCTTTCTCCTGTTCAGACAGGTATCAATACACATATATGTACGGTAGCGACTATTTTAAGATGCCTATCTCTTGCTCCCAGATTACCAAGCTTCGATTGGGGTGCAATTGTTAGACGTTGTATGAGGTATGAAACTCAAGTTCCTGGGTTGCTGGTGCCAGATATAGCCCCTAAGGAAGGAACTCTCAGGGAGGAATGCTTGCAGTTTGCCTTGGTCCATGCAGTGCAATTTGATAGTCTCCTAACATTCCTTGATGAGCTGTCTGACCTTTCTAGGTTCAGGACACTTGAGCTAAGTCTCCAATCTTGTCTACTCAGTCATCTGGCAGACCTGATAAAATTGTTCTCAGGTTCAAGGCTGGAGAAATTATTGGATGATGTGACTAATTACTTGTCATCAGTCATGTCAGACCAAGTACATAATTTGGAGCAGAAAAGTTCATTGCGGATATCTTGCTGGAAGGGTCTCTACCATTGTCTGGATGAAGCATCTCTTGACTCTCTAGAATACATTAAAAATATTGAAAGGTGCATGGAAATGCTTTTTTCCTTGTTACCCACACCTCAATCTACCGCCATTGTGGGAGTGGATCAGTTGAATTCAATGGAATGGTCTGCGGCAGTTAGAAGCTTGGCAAAGGCTCGGCAGGGTTGGTTGTTGGATTTTCTCCAGGTATGCACACAATGCCACATTTCTTCTGTCAATGTGAATTATTTGATTAAAGTGTTGATGTTTATTCCTTGCAAATTAATTGCTATTGACTTTTCTATCATGCAAATGCTGACTGATTGCATGGTATTCTCGAATATATGTATATTCTTCAGTGTATACTTGTTTGATCTGTTAACCATTTGCTCTTCACAGGTTTCGCATTTGGATTCAGTACAAAGAGACCCTCAGTTTGTAGAAGTGCTAAAAAAGATCCAAGCTAAAGCCAAGCTAGTTAGGATTGGTTCCATCCCACAAACCGAGTTGGGAAAATTAAAATTTCACTTATTGAACTCGGAATTACCTGGTTAGTGTTCTTTTATAAATATATATATGGATTAAGCAGAATGTGAAGAAGCCACCAAAAAGAGAGTAAATATTTGCTGCTTCTTATAATGTGGAAACAGGGCCCTCTATTGGCACTATTCATAAATATCCTATTGAAGGCTTGGAGATTGTTATCCTTACAAACTTGCAACTTTCTTTATATAGGTACTTGGGGTGTCCTTGTTGAAGTTGTAGCAGCTTTGCAGCATGCAGAGAGAAATGTAAAAAGACAATGGCTGGTTGATGCAGTTCAAATCAGCTGTGTTTCAAGTTATCCTTCCACGGTAGGCATTAGTATTCTGATAAAATAAAAAAATGTCCATCTCCGCCATGAACATATGCACTCACTAAATCAAATCTTCACTAATGAGATTGCAATTTATATTTGTTCGATTTTGGTTGCTTGCCATTTTGGCTATAGATATAAAGGATTAGCTTACAATCTTCTCCAATAGATTGGAGACGGCATCTTAAATTTGTTTTCACATATACTAAGTTTTTATCAATGTTGTAGTAATTGGATCTCCTTTATCTTCCTGCAGGCATTGCAATTCCTGGGTCTTTTATCTGGTAGCTGCTGCAAATATATGCCCTTTCTTATTCTGGATCAATCTTCTGTTCTGAATGATCTACCAGTTACCCTAACTTCTCTTCTCTCAGATCCCAGTTGGGAAGTCATTGCCGAAACCTTTACCTCTTATCTTTTAACATTGACAGAACGCCTTTACAGTTGGGCTACCAAATTATCATCAGGTGATGATACACCCAGCTCGCACCCAATCGCTGATAGTGAAAATGATATGGCTCCATTTCTATTGCGTGTGACGCATCATACTTGTGTGTCCTTGAAAGATTACTTGCCTCTGGAGAAGCAGCTCAGACTCGCAAACATGGTATTGTTGTGAGGTATGTGCCCTTCATTAGGAATGGCGGCAGTCATTAGAATATGATATAACCAAAAGATTTATGATAAAAACTAATTTTAAATACCCAAAGCAGATTTGATTTTCTCAAATAACATTATAGTTTGTACTGTAAAGCATCTTGTTCTGTATATATAATCTCACTTTTTTCCCCTGTATTTCCTTTCACATTACACACCTCATCTTATAGATAAAGTTGGTGCAAACTTGCACATACCTGCCAATTTTGGACGCGAAAAAGCTGTGTTGTAATTGTATTATACAATGGCATTCATGTCATTGTTGCTTCTATATGTTTAGACATTATTTGCCGGGTTGATTTGCTGCATTCACATGCCATCCGTTTATTTATGTTTAATATCAGGAATATAGGATGGTGTGTTTCATGGTGAGATTTTGGCGCTCTTGAATCTGGGATGCAAGTAGCAGCGAGGAATTCTTTTTTTTTAGTAGATTTATTTATACAAGTTAAACTTGTTCGAGTCCAAAAAAAAAAAAAAAAGAAGCAAGGCTTGTAATTAGAAGATTGTTAGTGGAACTGGAGGTAGAAGCAATTTATTAGGTTCATGGTAATAAGTTTACTCATGCTACTCAACATATTGAACTCATTATTCATTAATAACATATATTCATTCATTGAATTACGATTGGTATGTTATTTGTGCTTAAATGGTTAAATATGTCACGTTTGAATACACTAATCGGATTTAAACATGTTAATCATATTATAATACGGTAATACTAATTTGGGTCCATTGCTTAAATAAATAATTAATAACAAGTAATTATAAATAAATGATTTATTTCTTAAAAAAAGTAATTATAATGATTTAGAGACTTCCACATGGGCCGAAATTGTCCTTACATTTTTTCTTAAGCGGGCCCAAATGGGCTAACATTTGGGCTAAATCATCATAATTAGGACTCTGTCGGGCCTATATGGGTCAAATCATCTTAATTTGGACTCTGTCGGGCGCAAATGGGCTAACCAGTTTGGTTTCAAATAATCTTAATTTGGACTCTTCAAATCATCTTAATTTGGACTCTGGCACTACAGTGGACACCAGAATGCAGGCGCAGCTACATCTTTTGCTTGGTCTCTTCCATTTTCGAAACGCTTTCTTCACTTCACTGATCTGCAATGGATTTTCTTTTTAAAGATTAAATAGCTTCTGAGCAAACCAAGCTCTCTCTTAAGCAGTTTCCAATTATCAATCTGATTAGGGGTGGAATATTAATCAAAGATTTTGTTATTCTTCTCTGATTGAGTGAGGTAAGTGTTTTTTTTCCCTCCATATATCTTCCAAGTTCTTCTCTTCTCTCATGTATAAAAGGTCTGGTATCTTTGGTGGCTTGAATTTGAGCCAATTTTCAGGTTTTCTAGTTATATCACTTAGATTCTTATAATGGGTAGTCTTCAAATTTGTTTCCTTCGTGGTTCTGCTATGAGCTAACTTCATTTATTTGCGTATGATTGGATTTTTTTTTTTTTGACTAAATGTTACTCTTTGGATTAACTCTAGCTTCTCTGAGCATCATAATTGTGGAAAAGAATTGCTTTATTTGGTAGTCTGTACTCAACACTGCTCAAGGAACTTTAATTTGAATGAGTTTGGTGGGTAATGTAATAACTAAGAGAAGAATTAAAACATGACAAAGTTGAATGTTTGGTTTGTTGTGTAACCAAAATCTTTAAGCTTGGCAAATACGTAAATATGTGTGTTGATGTCGAGTTGGACTTAAACTCTATATGTTTGTTGGATTGATGATGGTTTTTTATGTGTTTCTCTTTTAATATTTGATGCATCCCACTGAAGTTTTTATAGTATTTGTAAAATTTTATGTTATATATCTGCTTTGTTAGAAACTGTTTTATGCACATTTTTAACCGGTAAATTTTATGTAATGCAGATGAATTGAAATGGTATGTTCAAACAGACCAGATAGCTGCATACTCTTTTCAGTACATAACCTAAGTGCACGCCAGTATAGTATTGACTACCTTACTCTCTCTGTGTCGTCTTCTTGATGACTCGAGCTTTACACAATCCCCTAAACCAAACTCTAACAAGATCAGCCAACTTCTGCATAAACTTTATAGTGAAAGTACCCTTTTCTTCTTCTTCACTTCAAACAATCGAAAACACTCACTCCAAAACGCTCTCAAATCCACTTTACAATCTTCTTCCTGAAAACCAAAACCCTAATCAAATAGTCAACCTCATTTCCTCATCTCTTAAACAAACCAATTCTAAGTTAAAACATCTCCAAAATGACATAAAATCCCTTGTCCCTCATCTGGGTAGCAATGAAATCACAAGGGTGTTATTGAGATTCCAGTCTGATTCTTTTTCAGCATTGACTTTCTTCAACTGGGTCAAAAATGATCTGTGTATTGAACTTTCTTCACATAACTATTCTTACATTGTCCATATATTGGCTTGGTCCAAGAACTTCCATTTAGCAATGGAGTTGTTGTGTGAATTGATTGATCTTGTTAAGGATCGTTCAAATTGTGAAGATGTTTTTGAAATGTTGCTTTTTTGCAGTAAAGATTGTAACTTTGATCCTGTTGTTTTTGATATGCTTATTAAGGGTTATGTGAGAAAGGGTATGGTTAGAGAAGGTGTAATGGCTTTTAGGAAAAGTTTGGAGGCTGGTTATTTACCCAGTGTGATTTCTTGTAATTGTCTTTTGAATGGATTGTTGAGGTTGAATTTTTTTGATCAGTGTTGGCTAGTGTACGAAGAGATGGGTAGAGTGGGGATTCATCCGAATTCCTACACTTTTAATATATTGACTCATGTTTTCTGCAAAGATGGAAATGTTGATAAAGTTAATGAGTTCTTAGAGAGGATGGAAGAAGAAGGGTTTGATCCTGATTTGGTAACATATAATACACTGATTAGTAGCTATTGTAAGAAAGGGAGACTGACTGATGCATTCTATTTGTATAGGATTATGTATCGGAGGGGTGTGATTCCAGATTTGGTTTCATATACTGCATTGATGAATGGTCTTTGTAAAGAAGGGAGGGTGAGAGAGGCTCATCAGTTGTTCCATAGAATGGTTCATCGAGGATTGGATCCAGACATTGTGTCATATAATACTCTTATTTCTGGTTATTGCAAGGAGGGGAGGTTGCAAGAGTCAAAATATTTGATGCATGAAATGATAGGAAGTGGGATTTGCCCAGATAGATATACTTGTCGAGTTCTTGTGGAAGAATATGCAAAACAAGGCAGGTTGCTTTCAGCTTTGAATTTGGTTGTTGAGCTAAGAAGATTTGGGGTGCCTATTTCTTCAGATATTTATGACTATTTGATGGTTTCTTTATGTAATGAGGAACGACCATTTGCCGCAAGGAATCTCCTTGGAAGAATCTCTATGGATGGTTATGTGCCTAAACAGGATATCTATTATAAATTGATCGAGTCATTCTGCAGATGTGATAGTCTGGCAGATGCATTGCTCCTAAAAGCCGAAATGGAACATAGGAGAATAGAAGCTGATCGCGTCACATACAAAGCTCTTATATGCTGCATGTGCAGAACAGGTAAAATTCATGAGGCTGAATCCTTGATCGAGGAAATGCTTAAATCTGGAATTCTACCTGATGCGCAAATATGCAGGGCACTGATACAATGCTACTGCAAGAAATTGGATGTTTATAAAGCAGAGTCATTGTTAAAGTTCTTTGCAAAGGAATTCCAAATTTTTGATACTGAAAGTTACAATTTTCTAGTCAGTACATTGACCGAGGATGGTGATGTGAATAAGTTGATGGAGCTTCAGGATAGAATGCTGAAAGTGGGTTTTGCACCTAATAGCCTGACATGCAAACATATAATCCATGGTCTAGTAAATGCTACTAGATTAGAAAAACAAAAGCTTCTTGTCAGCTGAAATTTTGAAGGGAATTCTAAGGGAAAACCAGAGTTTTAAGAATCAGCCAGTTGATAACCCAACAAGCATTGGTTGAGCAGAGTTAGTAGGTTAGAGTTGTTCTATAACTTGTATAGATTACATTTGATCCTAAGATTTTGGTATTTTAGAAAATCCCCTGGGGTTTTCAAATTTGTTGTTTGATTCTATGATATTTATACTTTTGCATTCTATGTTATATTACCCTTAAATAAAAAGGAAATTTTGCATGGATATTGGATAGTATGTTCCTATAAATACTTTTTTTTTTTTGGCTTATCAGTTCACTCGTAAGAATCCCAGAGGGACATGGGTTTTTAGGAGCATTTTTTGCAGGCTTTATTATGTTTGTGCTAAAAGCGTTTTCCAGAAAAGGAAAATTATCTTATATTTATTAAGCTCCGTAAGAGATAATCTTAAAGAGTGGATGGATTTTCAAGACAAACTATTTGTAAAATTTTTACTATAACATCTAAGATTTGGCTTCTGGAGAGGAAATCTACAGAGGAATTATCATTCCCTCGCCTTCCGATAACGAAACGTTTAGATTTGGGGCTGTTTTGTGATTCATCTAACATAAGTTTTCAGAATTCAGTGGAATTCATGGATAAACATGAAATCAATTGCTGAGCAACATCGAAAATATAAGGGCAATATAATTAGCTCTTTTTTCTTTTTCCTCCTTTCTTCTCTTCTTTCTTTCTTTCTTTTGTTTTTTCCCCTCTTTTCTTTCTTTCTTTTGTTTTTTTTTTTTTCCTTTTTTCCCCTTTTTTCCCCCTTCTTTTTTTCTTTTTGGGAGAAGCTCGATACCCTCAACTGTCAAGAAAGATCTCAATAAGTGCCACCATCTCCATCCGTAGATAGCAAATCGAAGGAAAATGGAACTCAATGTTTTAGAGTATAAAAGACAATAAATAAGAACATCAAAAAGCAATTTAGTGCAGAATAACATATGAATTTTAATAAGTAAACTGAAATAATGAAGTGGGAATCAGTTCCCGAAGATTTTTCATAAAATTTAAGTAATCTCAATTGAAACTTTTCACTTTAATTCTTTTAGTCCTACAAAACTAATCTCAAAAGACGATACAAATCGCCACACAAGTGACTGTTAACCTTGTGCTGGCAATCAAAGATCAGAAAAATTCCATCTTTACATATCCCATGCATGAAACAAGATATATCGGTAAATGAAATTTCAGTAATTGAGAATTTAAGACTCCAGAAAATTAGAGTTGAATAGATTGAACATTTTACCTCACTGTACAAAATCCAAAACCAGCCCATCCTTTAACATGTATCGCCTTTAGGTGACTCTTTCTCTCTAGACGTTGGGGATGGACTACGCTGTGAAACTTTAGGCGATTCAACAAGCTCAACAAAACTCTTTCCTTCTGAATTCTCAGATTCCCCTTTACCTGAAGCAACGACTTCCTGGGAGACGCTGCACGTTAATTTATTTTCTGTTTGGACATCAGAATCTAAAGGCCCCTTAGGTGTGGAAGATGAAGTTTCTTTGCTACTAGGGTCATTGCTAGAATTGCTAGATGTCACCCATGTAAACTGCAAATCGTTGCCTTGCCAGCATTTACCATTTACAAATGCCCTCTCTGCTGAGCGACGTGTGCTATATGTTATTAGAGCTGAGCAATTCTTCAAATCCTCTGATCCCATCTCATCTTCTTCCACATCTTCTAGCTCCAATGAAAGAAGATCACCATACTGTAAGAAGTGCTCCTTCAAAACCTCGACCTAATTGATACACATAAAAGCCACTTGAGTGAATTCATTAAAGTGAAGATCATTTTATATAGACAAGGAGAAATACTTGACCCTAGAATCTTAGGTAAGTTGAACCATATTAATATGCCCAAGGGATCAAAATAGTCAACACAAACAGATCAGAGATGCATTTAGTTATACTCAAATTTTTAAGTGAAAGGAGATCTAGCTCATTCACTACCACATACATCATGTTTTGCCTTTCACCATCTGAAATAATTTTATCATTAAAAATAACTAGACATACTAAGACAGCTCATTCATTGTTTGGAAATATGCAGCTTCTCATTATCAAAAGGTAAGGAGAAGAAACAAAAAAAAATTCACGGTAAACTCCATCCTTACAAAATGAACAGGTACATGTTCTCAGAGGAAAAGGAGTTACTCACATCTGCAAAACCAGAAGGCAACGGCGGTATAACTCTGAAAGCAGTGGGCCGGTTGTCCAATTTGTATCTATTCATCAGGAATGGATGCCCTACAGGTGCTGGTGGACGAGACTGCTGCTTTGAGCTCAAATCCTGCACTGGCATGGTGGTATTTTCTTTTGGACTGGGAGACACAACATTGTCTGTTGATTTGTTCTTGTCAGTAATCCCTATAGTGCATGGTGTTCCAGAAGAAGCACCGGGTTCAGAGGACCTTGGAGTTGAAACTTTTGCAGGATCAGCTGTGGTTCCCACCTTTAGCCTCTTAGCAGCTTGCTCAGTCAGCAGATCACTCTTGACTCCACCAGACTGCAAAAGTTGAAAGAGAAACAAAAGTTAAACCCAACTAATATTTCAAAAACCGCATGTTCTGTTCATCATTCTCTGTCAACCTGTCTTCAGCATGTGCATCTAGTCGAACTATGGGAACATGTAGTACCAAACAGAAAGCATGCTTGTTTCACAAACCCAATTACTACCAGTGAAGTTTTCAATATTAATTATCTAAAGCATTCTGGATCATTCAGAAATAGTACAAAAACATGCATTTTCTTAACCTGTTTTCCACACATATAGGTTCTTGACAAGTAAGATTACTCAAGAAGTGAACATTTAGAAATAGTATATAAAAGTAAAGAAAATTCCCAGTACCTGTTTCTCAAGTTTGTCCAACTTTCGCCGGAAGTCATTCCGCTTCTGCTCCAGCATTTCCTGCTTCTTCCGCAGTTCCTCTTTCATCTGTTCCAGAGTCTCTAACTTTTTCAGCAATGGAGGTGGAACTTTGGGACCATTCGTACTGGCAGGCGAATTCAGGGAAGGCACATCAGCACCATGGACAGCATTGCTCTTTGGAGCGGTAGGCTGGAAATTATCCTTTCCTCTATTAGCAACTGATGGTTGAGCTGGAATAACAGAAGCTGATGGACCACGTGCAGTTACTGATACACCACTCCCACTGCCACTGCCATCATCAGGTACACTATCTCGATTAGCCCACCAGAGCTTAATAAAGCGGTTGCCCATTACAGCATCAGGTGCCTTTAAAGCAGCCTCTGCCTCTTCCCTCCTTGAAAACTGGACGAAGGCCCTTTCACTATTTAATGGAATATAAATGTCAATAACCTCTCCAAACTTACGAAAATGAGAAATAAGAGCCTCTCTTTTGTTGCTTTTCAGGGGAATCCCATTGACAAAAAGTGTACGAAGTGCCTTTTGAGATGGTTTTCTGCTATTACGCACTGATGAATCCATAACTTTGGCACCATTATCCTCTGTGCTGATCCGCTTTACCTGACGGGAACTGCCTTGAGAGTTGGGAAATGCTTCTTGTTGTTCCCTGGTTTCATTCTCAAGGTAGTCCGAGGGTGTGACATCAAATTTCTCTTTTGTGTCTACTCTACTTCTTGCGCTACCAATTCTACCCCAAACAGACATACTATTTCCCTGTGACAAAGTGCTTCTAATTGGCAATTCATTATCAGCACTATCCCGTATCCTGCTATTATGGCGATCAGAGATATCATCATTTAGCAAGGCTTCACTTTCATCAATCTTGGGTGAATGTAATCCTGAGAGTGCAGCTGATGCTTCTGGGCCATTGTTATTCCATAAGGGTTGATCAGGATCATATAAATCAGCACCACTCGCACTAGTAGAAGCAGTATATGCAGCACCATTCAAACCTAAGACATCATCAGGCATTCCAGGCTTGCTACTTTTGCTATGTACCCCCTTGCTGTTAATCGTTGAAGGAGCAACACCTGAAGATAGTGGTCCAGGTCCAGCAGGTGTAGCCAGTAGTGGGGCACTTGGAACCGCAACAGGGAGGTTAAACTGTGACAGACTCTGAAAAACAGAAAAGAAGTTATCAGTAAGTTGAAGACATGGGGAATTGCTGCTGTTTCAAGGCATAATAAAACATCATAGCCCAATAAGGAGTTTCCTACAGAGTAAAGAGGCAATATGGATTTCAGAACAGCGTATATGTTACAGATGAGATGATCTCTCAAAAAATGCTATAAATTGAAAATTCAGCCAAGGCACCTTAATATAGATCATATGGCAAATATCCAGAATGTCACAAGTCTAACGGCGGAGATTTCTATACTATGGTACATTTTATCGATGCTGAAAGTAGAAAATTCCTATAAGCATAACAATTTTTTATTTTTGCAAGTACGCCATACAATACAAGGGCTTCCCATTAAGATTACTTAAAGACCAAACGTGATGGAAGTTAATCCACCCCACACAGAGAAGCAGGTAATCTAACTGGTATGTCTGTTACTCTTGTTGGTTGAAGTAAGTAGGAGACCAACAAAGATGGAAGAAAAACTAAATAAGGGAATAAAAGGATGATAGCAAATACAATTACTAGGTGTCATGCAAAAGAGGGAAAAATTAGAAACTAACATAAGAGATGTTGCAGTTAGAATATATATTAGACTGAAAACATAACAGCAAGGCTATGCCTCAGGTAAATAAATCATGAAATTTAAGCCGTGTTTGGTGGTAGTGCAGCATTACAAGGCAGTTATACCGCCAGCAAGCATTTAAAACGTGTTAATTAGGAAATATAAACAGCCAAAAACATCTATAGCACATTGTTCATTTTTAATGTTTTGTTAATAACCAGAGAAGATGAACTGTATGAATATGGCAACTTCCCTCGCAGGTACCAAAAGTGTAGCACCACATAACTAGATTCTTTTTCTTCTTCATCAATTTAGTATACACTCAAGAAAACTATATAATCCACCACATTTTGGTATCAAGATAGACATTAGCAAAATGCATACCTGAACATCTTCAACAACAATACGATTGACACCATGCTCCATAGGACACATGTCTCCTCTTAGACAAAATCCACGCTCCTCAAAGTCTCTACACCGTTGGCGAGGAATGCCCATATTCAACGAAGAATTCATTGGTGGCCTGAGCGCCCCTTGTAACCCAATAGGATGGAGTGCATCTAGGCCGCCATTTGGTATTCCCGGCGGTATTCCCGGCACAAGCCCAAAAGGACTCCACGATGGGCTTTGTGCATTTGAAACATTCGGCATTCCCCGTCCTGCAAAGAGACCTGGAGCAATAGATCCTGGCTGAACCATTTGAGAAGCAATATCAACTGAGTTAAATCTAGAATCACGTTGATTCCAAAAGCCATCCCTTCCCCTTCCCCTACCAGGACCAGAATCTCCACTAAAAGCTTGGTGTGACCTAATTCCTCGGGGAAGTGATGCTACTCCAGGGCGTCTTCTATCAAACTTAGATGTCAACTCTTTGTCTAGAGGCAAACTGTTATAACCACCTGCTTGAGATTCATTTCCTCTAAAAGGATGCCCATTTTCAAAAGGTTTATTTCGTTTTCTGTATGGTCGTGCAAAAACTGGATCCATGGAATCTCTCTCTAAAGATTGAGAGCGGGTCTCCCGTCTACGATGCTTATGGTTGCGATCATCGTCATCCTCATCACTGACTTCCTTCTCCTCAGGATCACTAGCACAATCAGGAGGAGAAAGGCCTCCAGGTTTAGGAGATGAAACTTTCAGCTCCATTGGATCCTTACTATATAAATATAAACCCGTATTCTTTACAACATGCAAAGTCCCAAGCTCAACCCAAATGCAGTAGTTGAGAAGCAAGGGAAACCTGGTATTAGGGAAAAGAGTTAAGGCAGATAATAACAAAGTAAAACAGTATTGCCAAAGCAATTTATGCATTAAGAAAATTAAATATGCAAATATTAAGCAAACTTACATCAACACAAATAACTGAGGGAAAAAACAACATTAGCATTCAAAAGACAAGCATAAAAAAATTAGGATTGTAGCTAAAAATGACTCACAAGAGAGATATAGTATAAAATGATATAGTAATGCTAACAAGCCCCTGTTCCAACCAGAAACACATTGCATCAAATGCTGGTTCGACAAGCAAACATATCAATATGCTACAGACGTTCAATATCCATATAAAAGAGTAAACTCCATCGATTTATCAACTTGTCTTTCTTATTCATGCAGATTAACTTATTTTGTACACAGTTCTTGTGCACTTATAAAAAACCACATATCACAATGAAAGTTCATTTAACCCACAGCCCAAAAACCATGAAACAATTTGGACAGCAAGCACAATGAGCTAGCCTCTATACAAATTCAATGCATTGCCAATGACTGTCAATGAGGTTCCTGGTATTGCAATAACTTTGTTTGCTACTCCAAGAGTCCATTAAAGAATACGAAGCTCAATGCAAAAAAAAAAAAAAAACTGTAATCCAATGTCTTATGATGGGTAGAAATCTAGATATCAGTTTTCAAATTCACATCAATCTAGCAATTATACAAAATACAAACCAACCATATACACATCTGTGTCACTGAAGTATAACATTGGAAAGTTGGTATGCCTAACATCTTAAAGTACTCTTGGTCTAAATCAAAACATCAGCATCACTATCTTATGAAAGTGACCTATGCACAATAAAAGTAATAATAACATATATTCAAAAGAACATACTAATTAAACAAAATGCATCTAACCAAAAACCTATTTAAACAAAAGAACAAAATGCACTTTCCCCAAACGCTCTTCAAAGTTATCATATTCCCATAATCCAAGTCAAGCATATCCACAGACGTGCCTAAACCAGAACTTAACCCAATAATCAATTGCCTATTAAGTATTCAGCAAGAGTATGCAATCATAACATATAAGACAATATTCACATGCAATTAAACCTAAATCCTAGAAAACTACATACAGATGGTCATGGAACACACTATCATTGCCAAAGAAAATTAAAACTAACTCAAATAATTCGCATTCAACAATTAGTTATTGTACAAAAAACGATTAATTTTAAGACAAAATTTTCACTATAACTCATCTCCAGACTACTTAAGCATGAATTCGGATTTCTAACTCCTACCTAAACGAAATAAACAAAGTGCTCCAAATCGCATTTTCCACTTTATAAAAGGAAAACTACAAAACCAAAAACCTAACCCAAAAACTTCTCAAAAAATTCTCTGACTACTAAATTGAGCTCCTAAACCTATGGATTTTAACAGTTTAATAAACAATATAGCTAAAATGAATAATGAAAACGAAAAATAAACAATCTAGCTTTCGCGAACAAATAAAATGATACATGAAAAATAAGATATATTGATAAGCTGGGAATGGAAAATCGTACGAATATTCTAGAAGAATAGAAGGAGCAATGTCTTCGGAGCAATCATTAAATTCCGGGTTGTAATCCTAGCGCGACATGGAAATGAAGGCGAAGGAAATTTAGGAGGCGATGGAGGGGTATTTCGGGAAGTAAGGAATATTAATACGCCGGAGAGATGGGAAAGGCGGAGGGGGCAGGATCGTAATAAAGTTATAATCGAGGGATAGTTTGATTAGGAGGAAGTGCGAGGCTGGTGAAAGGGGGGGTTTATGAGAGTATTTTGGAGGGTTTGAAGAAGCTCTGAAAATAGCACAAAGAAAAAAAGGAAAAAAAAGATAGTTTTTGAAACGAGATTTTTAAGAGAGCAAAAAAGGAGAGACGAGGGGAAGGAGGAGAGAGACAGGAAATAGTCTGAAAAAAAAATTAAAAATTTATTTGAGGACGAAAACTAGAATGGGAAATTTTTATTTTCTGCCCCTATTGTTTTCTGAATATTTGCATTTGGGTCCCATATGATTTCTGACTTTTATTAATAAGGGTTATAGAGTACTATATCTTTGTCTCGATTATGTCGTATCTCAAAACACCCATATTGGCTCTTTTTTTCCTTTAATTTATCTTTTAATTAAGTGGATTATAATCTTAAAACATGATTATGTTTTTTCTTGTGTTTGTGAAAAAATCAAGTAGGATTAGTTTAATGAACATTAAATTTTTTTCGTTGTTCTTTGATCACAAACAAGTTTATTCCTTAAATCATAATAATATTGATACCTATATTATTATATTAGTATAATATAAGAACAATTACTTGTAGAAATACTTTAATTATACTACCAACAACATTTGTTGGGTTAAATGGAAACAATTCGGGGTATTTATTAAGCAAAATTTCGAGTTCAGATTTCGTGTAAACTGATGAAATAAATGTATAGAGAGTTTTCTCGTTAAAAAATAAAAGTCAATATTACCATATAGCATATTGCATTATGGGCTTTCAAATAGCTTCAAGAGTTTATTACTTTTAAGAAATTGATTTTTGTTCAATACTTAGCAACTTAATCCTTCCATCTTTACCTAACCAAAAGGACAATAATCCATGCATGATCAAGTCAATTATGAGAAATCCAACTAATTAATTAATTAATTATCGAATTTATTATTCGAAAAACAAATGAAGAATGTTGTCCTTTTCTACACGCCCTTCATCTTCATCTCCTGCTTCCTTTTTTTTTTTGATAATGCATCTCTAGCTTCCTAATACTACGTTTCTTAAACCAATTAAGCCACTAGCTAACATCAATCTTACAAGTAAGATTGAATCCTTGTTTCTATTTCAGAGATTTCCTCTTGAATTTTGACCATATGGGACCTGAAGTTGTTATCTAACAGTCACGGTCAACACAAAGAAATTGTTTCATTCCCAAAGGAATCAACCAACCCAGTAGGTATATTCCTTCATTGTCGGTCTTCTTCATCTGATTTTTCTACCTTTTTCTTCAAGTTTGGCTAATCATCTTCACTTCTCCACCATAAAATGCCAGAAGCATTTGATTACATTACAAAAGCAATAAACATTTTCAAACAAAATGAGAACTTTGACAATTTTTCAATTCAGATTATTGTAACTGTATACACAAATGTGAAAAAGCTGGACAGTCAAACCAGAACTTTAAACAACTCAAGGTTAAGCCAAGAAAACAATTTCAGTTCTAGAAACAGGCAAGTGGGGTGAAATAGCCCCTAAGCTCCCGAGAAGTTCAACCAGAATCAAGTAATACTATACATTAGCATGAGAAAGGGACATCAGGTTACCGCCCAAACCAACCTCTTGGTGGCTGTACTTCACTATCATTCATCAGCTTATCCAACACCACATTGAGGTCAACAGACTGGCCATTCTCTGTCAATTTTCTAACGGTTGCTCGGACATGATCTCTGGGAAATCCCATGGTGGTCACTTTATCAACCACATCATCAAGGGGAACCCTGTTTCCAGGTCCAGAAGGACCTGATCCACCACCAACCCCGGAAGCAGTGGGCAATGCATGGGGTAACATCCTAGCTGTTGGAAGCTGTGGGTAACCGCTTGGTCCACTTCCACCACTTTGTGCCATAGGAGAAGAAGGAAGCTGCGGCATTTTCATTGGAGAGCCAGCGCCATATTGTGAAGGTGATCCGCCATAAGCATATGGCTCATTTGGCCCAGATGGTGGTACATATCCAGCAGAAAACCCTGAACCAGGCCTGCTGGATGGTGGCTCATGCATTTGAGGTGGAGCTCCGTAATATTGCTGGGAAGGAGGGCCACTGGGTGGTTGAGAGGGTGGCTGCCGCAGATTTGGTGGATATGTCTGAGAAGGAGCATAAGGTGCCTCTTCAGGATGGTGGCCTAAGGAAGGTTGGATTTGATGGGGCTGTGGTGGCTGAGAATACTGTGGCGGAGGGACTGGTTGATATGGTTGATGAGGTTGTGCTGCACTAGGAGGCTGTGGCTGCTGAGTAGGAGGTATGGGGAATTGCTGATTAGGGACCTCTTGAGTTTGGCCAGGTGGTGGATAGTAAGCATCTCGCTGAGGCACAGAAGGAACTTGGCTCTGAGGGAACTGGTTTGAATGCTGGACAGGAGGTGGCAGAGTCTGCTGGGGAAGAGCTGGAGGCGGAACAGTTGGGGGAGGAGGAGGAGGAACAGTTGGGGGAGGGGGAGGAGGAACGGAAGGAAGCGATTGTGGAAAAGAGGCAGCAGGAGGAAGCTGTTGGTGAGATTGGAAAGGAGCAGATGCAATTTGCTGCACAGCATTCTGAGTTTCTGAGGGCTGGTCTCCCTTGGTCACCTGCAGCTTTGCAAGCTGTACCTGAGCTTCTATTGTCTCTTGCTTTTCTTTTAAGACATGCACCCCTGTTTGCACCTTTGCATGGTTGATTTAAAACATCAAACAAGAGTAAAAACAAGTCAGTCAACTAAATATGCAAACATATGCCACTATTACAAACCTACGAACAAATTCTGTTATTATAGATCAAAATTATGTCCTTTAACCAACCGCACCAAGATATATTTTTTGCAAGTGATCTATTATAGCACATCACCAGGGCCTTCGTGGATTACTCAGCTTGGTTTTACATGGTGCTAAAACGTCATCCCTCTTACTAAGTTTATTAATCACCAATACCAATGAGCCAATTCTTTAATCTTCTTATAAGCAATTGTGAGCCAAGTGAAGAACTTTGCAATTGAATATCATAGTACACTACTAGAATTCATATTCTAGGATTTAAGGCAGTGGTTAGAATTCTCCTTCGCTTTGGCAACTAGATATGATATCTTCACTTTATTCATGAATAAAGACAATGCCATAGTAGGATACATAATTTGATCAGGCTTCAATATTGCCAAACTAATAACATATTGAGACTTAATCAAGAGTCTGGATGGTGTGACAACTTATCCCACAAATTTATCGCTTCCACTGTGGTTTACTAATTTTATTGCTATAAGTACATGTTCTGCTTAGCACCTATACCAAACTTATCAAATGTTTTTCTCTGTATAAAGAATCATTAAAGTATATCTACTTACCAAAGGCACCCAAACCTATATCTCTTTCAAGTGAAACAACCAACACATATATCAATGAAACAAAAAAATCCCCTAAATTCAACATAAATGAGGCGATAAACTACCATAATTCATAGAGAACAACTCTTGAATTATAAACTGCAGCTAATGAACTCACCTCAGGCACACACTGTATATATATTTATACCTCTATATACCAAAGACAGGCAGAAAAAGAAATCAAATACCGAGGAAGACATTTGTCTTTGAACATACCTCCTTTAAGATATTCTCCAGCTGTCTCATTTTTCCATCAGTACTTCCATGATTGTTTCCTACAGACACCTTCAAATCATCCACAGAATTCTCAAGGTTACGGGTTCTAGTCTCCAGCTGCGTTAGCCGAGCACTAACACCTTCTAACATGTGCATCAAATTGTCTGTATATTTCTTCATGGTTCGATCAATCTCAGCCACTATTGACGTGTCAAAGGCATTTCGGTCTTTTTCTGGAACGAGTTTGGAAGGTTCAAGAGAGTCAAGAGATCCATAATTCTGTCCAAAGCATGGAAAATCACGAAATTCAGTCAAGGAAAACCCAATTGAACCTCATAACTTAACTATTAAGAAATTAAGCTGATACCAAGTATAAATTTACTTTTCAAACAGTAATCAGTAATGCATTGAATAAACACCAAAAATTTTAAGCTCAAAAACCACACCCAAAAAAATAAGTGAACCATCCTGAAATACTGGCCAAAAAAAATCCTGAAATAAAGTTCAGACCCCCAAAAGTGCTAATCAAATTACAATTCACTGACTAAATCCCCCCAAAAAAATCCAAGTAATTCTACTTGAAAACAATTTAAGAACAATCAACTACACAAGAAAAGAATCCCAAGAACCAAAATCCCGGAAAAACCCATAACGAGAAAAGGAATGGGTATCGAATACTTACCTTAATTTTAGAATCGACGGAAGTCCAAGACCTGAGATTATTATTATTGTTGACTCCGGCGGAGTCAAGGCTGGTAGAAACGGGTCGGATCGGCTGGAAATCATAGCTGGGCAAAATCTCTTCCTTGCTAGTAATAATCCCATTGTTAGAGGCGCTAATCCCAGAGACTTGATTACGATTATCTTCGTTTTGCGGGTGATTCATCAGATCGATGAAATCTTTGTTGGTATTTTGGGGAGGTGAAGAAGAAGACGACGAAGTTAAGTCCATTATTTGCTTGTCCATGAACTGAGATGTATTCATCGATGAGAATTTCTTCAGTTTTTTTTTTTTTTTTCCTTCAGATGATTGGGGAAAAAATGGGCTCTCTTTTTTCAATTACAAGTTTTTTGTTTCTAACTGTTTGCTGGTGTTTGGGGAAGAATATGCTTGTGGGGTTTTTGGGAGAAGAGTAAAAAAGGGGTTCCAGAAAATGATTTAGATTTTATTTTAGAGAAACTAAAAAGATTGTATATATATCTATCTGGCCAAAAAATATAATACTCTCTGTTTTATTTTTTTTTAGTTGGGTTGGGTTGCTTATTTTAAACGGAAAGAGGCTTGTTTGGGCTTTTTTTCTGTTTCCTTATTCTTTCTTTCTTCCTTTGTTTTTATTTTGAAAAATACTAATAAATGGATAGAATAATGAAATTGAGTTATGCCACCATGGCATGGCATGATCCAAAATTTTGTACTATTATCCTTTAGAAATGGGCTATATATGGGCTCTAGGCCCATAAAGATTATTTTCATTAGGAAAAGAAAAAAATTAAAGTTTTTTTGTATATTCTCCTTTTGTTATCAAAAGAAAATAAATTAGATTTGTTATTATCCTTTTTTTTCTTTTACAAAAAGTTTTTGAGTAATGTTATCTCATTTCCAAGACTCAAGTAAGCCGTTAACATTTTTTGAGATTTACCAACTCCATTTTTTTAGAGCTTTTTCGAATAAGAGTTTGATGATGTTCAAATCCAAATACCTCCCATTGTAAATGCAAATTTTTATTTTTATTTTTTGAGGAAAAAATGATATTGAATTTAATTGATATCAAATATCCGGATTACTACTTTGACCAACCCATCAACGAGCATGATTTTTTTAGATGGACAATTTCTATTCTTTTTAAAAACATGAGATAAAAATTGCATTGATAAATTAAAAACTTAACTTGGTAGGAACTATTAGAATATATATATATATTTTTTTTACATCAGAATTATTAGAAGTTTAGAACTAAAAGAAAGAGCTAATTTCTTGGCCCATTTGGTATGGACTGTCTAGGCCGGCCTAAGTACCGAGGGACATGGCAACATAGGAAAGCAGCCTATGATCTTTGTATTATTATAATCCAAGTTAATTATGTCGTCGGAAGGCCCAAATTTCCTTGAGTCAATAAAATCAAAGTCTAATATGCAGCTGCTTTCATGGGGTGAAGCTCAACTAACCAATTTTTATCAATGGTACTTGTATTGTTGCTTTCATGGGAATTAAATTAATCCATATATATATATATAACTATTGAGGTTTACCCTCCATTTGTTTCAATTTAAAGCATGACAGAAGTATGCTACTTGTTCGTTTAGCCGGTCGTAAACTAAAATATACAAAGGATTTGGCCTCGAAATTGTTTGTCTCAGTCATGTCATTTTGAAAAAGCTGTAATTACACCTTTGGTGTTTTGTCTTTCGGCTTGGTCACAGACTCAAAAGTCTCAGCCCATAAGTCCTTTATGGCTTCCGCCACTGGTCTTACGCTGACAAAGGGCTCCCAATTAATTTGGTCCGTCTCTTGGATGAAAGTAGCCTCCCACCTGACTTTCTTCGGCGGCCTTCTGAAGTCAAACTTATAATCCGAAGCTCTCTTTATCTTCTTTGCCACAGGAGCTTCCTTTGTCATGTCCGCAGACTTTTTGCATCCTTGCAATGCCTATGGTGTTCATATTTACATAAAAATAACAAAATTGTTCAGAATCTTTTAACAATATTGGAGAAACTAAAAATAAGTTTACATTATTAGTTAATGACTCGTTAGCCTTTTGCCCTTAAGTATAATGCAAAGGACATTTTGTCCCCTAAACTTCAAATCATGACAAATTTTCCTTGAATTTTCAATTTCAGAACAATTTAACCCTGAACTTTCCAAATGGAGGAAAATGTACCCATATATATGGATAAATTATCCTGAATTTTGAGAGTTTATGGGACAAATTGTCTCGATTATACTTTAGGGTCAAAGTATTCTTAACCCAGTAACTAATTAGGGGGCAAAAAGGCCAATAAGCCAGTAGTTAATGCATTAATTCTCACCTCAGGCAATTGTGGATGATCATTGGCATCAGCAGCAGCATCAGTGAGAGGGGTTGATT
>AWUE01020229.1:0-10638 GCA_001974825.2 Corchorus olitorius | reverse complement strand
GCTCCATATATAGAGTGAGATGCTATGTATGACAACACGTAGTTTCATATATATAAGAGAATGTGAGATAAATATGTAGTGCGTCGTTTATAACGACATATGTTAGGAAAAGTTTCGACAAACACTAGTTCCATTTGCATGGGGGTGGACATAGGGTTTTGTATGAATATGTATATAATGAGTTAATCAAATTAGGGCACAATAGGGAGATTGGCACATATATTAACAAATTGGGGATCGTATTGTTGAATACTGGCTTGATCTATCCAGCATAAAATTATATATAATTTCTTTATTGTTTATAGTGTATAAGCTAACATTTTAAAAAAAATCCAAAGGAAACATTATTAATCTACATCAAAATACCAGCTTCAAACACAAGAGCACCTAGTAGAAAACTCAAAGGAAAATCTGCAACCAACTAACCACTAAACCTTGCAAAGAACTTGGCAAAAAAAAAAACATTGCAAAGAACATCATCATTTGACAAATCGACCAATTTTAGTTTTAAAATGTACTAGTAAAAGAGGAAAACCTAAATATGCTCTTTATCAACTTAGAATTGATAAGATCAATGAAAAAACATATCTGATCTAAAGTCAAAACATGCATGCATTAATCAAATCGAAGAAAACTGATGAGACCAAATTTAATTATATATAATGTTAATTATTTGCTCAAAATCAAGGGATAATCAAAAGAGGTTGAGAAATTAAGAGGAAAACAACCTTATCAAACTTCCCTTGGTACTTAGGGTTTTTCCTGGGTCTTACTTCTACCCACCATTCGTCATGTGACAATCCATAGTTCTCAGACCGGTCTCTGTAACTGCCGTCCAAAGACATGTTTTCTAGGGTTTGGTTTTCGAGTTTTTCAGACAGAAAGAAGCAGAGATATATATATGGAGACTAGGGGAGCACCAAGCAGTACTCTACAAAATAAAGAAATGGGAAAAGTGAATGAAACAGATTCAGCTCCTAGTGCTTATATATCTTTTTTGTTTGTTTGTATGGGTAGTAGAGGAAAAAATGGGCAAAAAACGAGAAAAATCTTGTGTGTCATAACAAAACAGAGTGGCACGTCGTATGAAACATACATTACTAAATTTTCCAACCAAAAATATTTATTGCCTTTAGATTCCCTTATTTAATAATATAACCCAACTCCACTTTAAGTAATGCTAGAGTTTATTACCATATATATAAAATGCCCATTTTTCACTGTACTTGACATATATGTTTTTGGCCTCCATTTTTGGCTAACTTTTTAGATTATTAAATTACCCCAAAGGGCATATATATATATATAGAAGAGTTATTATTATCATGTTTTATTCTAAATCCTATACATTAATAAAGACACAAAAAAAAGGTACTAGATTTTGAGACTGGGTGATGTAAAGAACCCGGTTGTGAGGACATGATACTTGATAAGTGGGAGTTCTCTAATGATATGGACTTTTTGAACTGTATCGAGTACCTGCGGAAGTCGCTTGATGGGAATTATGTTAAAAAAATTTCTTCGCTGAGGGAGAAAATTGATGAACTTTCTAATGATTTAAAGAAGCTGGGTAATGGGAATGGCAGTGATGAGCATCTTCAGTATGAAAGTGAATCAAGAGAGGAGATTAATAAGTTGTTAGAAGAAGAAGAAACTTTTTGGATGCAACGATCTAGAGTCAACTGGTTAAAAGATGGTGATCGTAATACAACATACTTCCATACGCAAGCCTCTAAGCGTAAGAGAAAGAATTTTATTAAGGAGTTAAAGGATGAGAGCGGTAAGAAGACAGATGATCCAACAGAAATACAGAGAATTGCTACTAACTATTTTCAGAAACTTTTTAACTCAAATGGTCCAATGCACTATGATGAAATAATGAACGTTGTCCAACCATCAATCACAGCTGAGATGAATGAATAGCTTCTTGCAGAGTTCTCAGCCGAGGAGATTCTTCTTGCCCTTAAACAGATGCACCCTACCAAAGCTCCTGATCCTGACGGTATGCCTGCATTTTTCTTTCAAAAGTTTTGGCATATTGTTGGTGATGAAGTTACTGTTTTTGTTTGGATTTTTTTCAGGGTCGATTAGATTTATTTTTTGTCAATAAAATACATATCGTTCTCATACCCAAAGTTGACAAACCCAAAAATATGACTCAATTTCGTCCTATTAGCCTCTGCAATGTTCTTTATAAAATTATCTCTAAAGTTTTGATTAATAGGTTTAAAACTATTCTTCATGTCTGCATTTATAAAATTATCTCAAAAAAAGTATTAATTATATATATATATATGATTTTACTTGAGTTCACTTGAGTTCTCCCTAGTAACTGATTGATTTATCTTCTTTTTTTTTGGTACGTATTGATTTCTCTTGTTGTTTTTCTTTAATATATATGCTCAATGAAAATGTATCATAAGTGAAGTACAAAGAGAAGCAACAAAGGGAGCAGAAGGAAAAGAATAAGACAGTTGACCCAATTGAGGAGGGCAAGGACGATAGGATTTTAGAAACTTTTGCAAAGAAACTAGTGAAACAACGACATATATACGTCTGCCTTTTCCATGGCCACTTCTAATGGGGGCTTTCATAATACTGATCCACCTTCCCCTGTATTAATAGTCAAAGAGCGACCTAAATGGAAGCAATATCTGCCAATGGTAGGTTTCTTATACCTTCCCCTGATCAGAAACGTTTGTTTCTTCGGAGGCTCCTCAAGTGATCAGACTCAGAATTACTACTACTTGAAGCTAATTCTTTATCCTTTCTCAAACCCATTTCAAAGCTCTGCAAAGCCAAAACAAATACACACATATTAGCTGCAGATTATCAAGCTGCCAAAGCTAAGTATATATATAAATGCTCACCTCAAGTTTGTCGCCATTTTCATTTTCCTTTTCTAGGGAAATGGGTTTTCCATTGTTGTTAGGAGGAACTCGTTGCTGCTGGATTTTCCTTTCCCTTTTCCTGCTTCCTTTTTCTTTAGGTTTTTTCTTGAATTTGATTGTGCAGGTTGCGGGCAAGGCAAAGCCTAGGCATATATAAAGTATAAACACATGAAACAATCATTCAAAATTGCAGCATTAAGCCATTATTGCTAAACTGATCTTTTTAATAATTTGATTGAAACTTTTGTTATTTGCTTCCTCATGAGTAATAACAAATAGTGTATGTATATATGAAAAACAATAGCTCACCAGTATCCACTGATTTAATTTTGGCAATTCCCTTGCTGCCTCTTGCTGACCAGAATCAGCTGCTGCTGGTTGTTGATGATGATCTTCCTTTGCTGCCTTTTCGTGACCAGGATGATCAGCAACTAGTTGTTGATGACGATCCAAGTTATCACCATCTCTTGTTTCGGACTCAATCTTGGGACCTTGTAATTTCCTTGGTCTCTGTCGTTTTATTTGGGAATTACCCTGCAAAACCTCACAGTTACATGACAGGAAGATATACAACATTAGTTTATTGTTCAAAATGCCACAGAAAAAGGAGATGAAGCAAAACATATGCAAATACGAAATTATTACATGACAATTATATTATATCTCACCAAATTAGATTGGTCTCCATTGTGTATGGTCTGAACAGGCGGTTGTTGCTTATTTTCTTGCCCTATTGAGGTTTGGAATTGCGCCATATGCATTCCAACATCTACCAGAGGTATTGCCTCTGGTATATGCTCATTTGCTTCTCCAGCTTGATCATCTTGTTGCTGGTTATCATAATTTTCCTCCTCTGCCCGTTCTTTTTCCTTTATATGTCTCTTGACCGCCGCCAATGAGCGAAACATTTTCTTATCATTCGAATTCATGTCATAAAAGTACTGCAATTGAAGAGCCTCATCAAGTTATTACTTTACTATTATAGTCTATAATAATTGTTCAAATAATGTATTAAATACTTCAACAAATTTGCTATACTTCAACAATATATACAGGAAGTAAAAGCTTGATAATTTACTAATCTCATAGTTTATCTATTATTGTTTAGGTGCATGCCAAATCTCTCATGATCATTTAATGAATGGATGGTGATTAACATTTTGTATACATAAATCTATATGTTCACACATTCACGCGCGCGTATGCACACGTTTACTACATCCATGACAAAACACGTACGACAGTTTAGTAGATATGACTACAAGTGAATCTGTGTATGCCAATGATCTTAAAATCATTTAGTAATTATGAAAATCGATCTAAAAGTAATCAGACACTTATAAGCTGATAAACACGTGTTTCATATATATAAGAGAATGCAAGATAAATATGTAGTATGTCATCTATAACGACATATGTTAGGAAGAATTTCGACAAACACTAGTTCCATTTGCATGGGAGGGACGTAGGGTTTTGTATGAATATGTATAATTAGTTAATCAAATTAATTACAGGGCAATCGACAGATTGTCATATATATAGTTTAGGTACATATATGCACAAATTGGGGGATCATATATAGTTGAATATAGACCAAAATATATATTGTGAGCTCGACATTCATACATTTCTTTCATGTTGATTACTTTAGTATTTGTTTCACAAGATCTAAAACAAGGAGCTCTGATGATGTTATTTCATTATGATCATTACTCTTCTTTGGTTTTGTTTTGTTTTGTTTGTTTGTTTTTTTTTTGCTTGATCTATATATAAACAATTTTTTTTCAAATGAAAATAAAACTTTATTAATCTACATCAAAATACCAGCTTCAAAAGCAGAAAATTCAAAAGAAATTAACAACCAACTCACCACCAAACCTTGCAACAGAACCAGATAAAACATCATCATTTGACAGATCAACCAATTTTATAGTTTTTAATAATGTACTAGGATAGAGGAAAACCTAAATCTGCTCTTTATCAACTTAGCAGAATTGATAAGAACAATGAAAAAACATATTAAATATATATAAAGTTTTCTGATCTAAAGTCAAAACATGCATGCATGAATCAAATCGAAGAAAACTGATGAAACCAAATTTATATATGTTAATTATTTGCTCAAAAACAAGGATATAATCAAAAGGAGTTGAGAAATTAAGAGATCTATGGAAAACAACCTTATCCGACTTCCCTTGGTACTTAGGGTTGTTCCTGGGTCTTACGTCTACCCACCATTCGTCCTGTGACAATCCATACTTCTCAGACTGGTTTCTGTAATTGCCATTCAAATTATGAGACTTGTTTCTAGGGTTTGGTTTTTTAAAGACAAAGAAAAGCAGATTTGAAGAGACTAGCTAGGGGAGCACGGGGCACTCTGCAAAATGAAGAAATAGGAAAAGTGAATGAAACAGATTCAGCTCCTAGTGCTTATATATTGTTTTTCTTTGTTTATATGGAAAGTAGAGGAAAAAAATGGGAAAAAAACGAGGAAAATCTTGTGTGTCATATACATGCAACAAAACAGAGTGGCACATAAGGATTCGTATATATGAAACGTATGTTACTTATTATTTTTCACCAAAAAAATATTATTGCCTCTGGATTCCCATATTTAAAATAACCCAAATCCACTTTAATAAGTAATGCTAGAGTTTACTACCATATATATATATAATCAAGCCCATTTCTTCACTGTACTTGACATATATATGCGTTTGACTTCCATTATTTTGCTTACTTTTCAGATATTAAATTACTCCAAAAGGCATTTAATTATAGATAATTTATATAAGGTAGCATTAGCTGAACTTGCTCTTTATATCTTAACATTCACTTCTTAAAATTATATCATATATCTATATTCCAAATATTGCATTTAATTTGTTTAAATCCCTTTTCGAAGGAGAGCTGGAGGCTATGACATCTTTTATCTAATATATATGGCATTCCTTTCCCTAAAGATAAAGGAGTGATCTGTTTTCAACATACATGAAATCAAATGCATGTATTATAATTTATGTGAAAGATGATCATGTTTGTTTTTTTGGTATATTTACATGTTAACCTTGTTCGAGTCGGGTTGGCCCACTATGGGGCAAAGCTTTCCCAACAATGGTTTTCTCCATTCACAAGACTCGAACCCGAGACCTTACTTAAGGGGAACAAGTGCCAAACCACTTGAACCAACCACTTGTTGGTAAAGATGATCATGTTTGTATTATTGTATCTTTTTCTCTTTCGCCCCTAATGATGTAATCATGAAATTAATTTTCATATGATCTATATAGTTTGTAATTTGCAGGAGCTCCCCTTTTTTTAGTATTTAAGAAATATAATATACCACATGTTTGATACTACTAGGTCACTCTGTGGAAGTTCTTGATAGGAATTAATATATATATAACTATCGAGCTTTATCCTCCATTTGTTTCAAAAATGAAAAAAGTATGCTACATGTTCCTTTAGCCATTAATTAATCAATGAAAAGTAAATTACTTAAAATATAAGCAGTAATTAGTTCTTTGGTGTTTTGTCTTTCAGCTTGGTCATAGAATCAAATGTTTCAGCCCATAATTCCTTTATAGCTGCAGGCACTGGTCTGACACCGACAAAGGGCTCCCAATTACATTGCTCCGTCTCTTCGACAAACGTAGCCTCCCACCGGACTTTCTTCGGTGGGCTTCTGAAGTCGAATTTATAATCTGAAGCTCTCTTCTTCTTTGCCGAAGGAGCTTTTGGCGGCTTTGTCGTTCCGGGAGACTTTTTAAATTCTTGCAATGCCTATGGTGTTCATATATATAGAAACACAACAAATTTATTCAGAATCTTTTGAGAATGGAGAAAATAAAACTAAGTTTTAGATAATTCATTAATTAATTGATTCTCACCTTAGGCAATAACACTTTAAATCGAGGTTGTGGAATATGATCATTGGTATCAGCAGCAGCATCAGTGAGAGGGGTTGATTCCTTCGACAGAGGCGCCAGTTGCATCTCCGAAGGCTATTTGAACACATAACAATTATTTCAGAAAATTAAAACAAACTTAAACTAATTAATAAGTTTACAAATTGATTAAATTACTTCATGCATTAATTATTCTCACATCAGGAAATAATTTCCCTCCATATTGTGGTTGTTGATGCAGTGTTGCAGCAGGATTGATCAGAAATGTTACTTTATTCGGAGGCTCCTCGAAGTGATCAGACTCAGAATTACTACTTGAAGCTAATTCTTTATCCTTTCTCAAGCCCCTTTCAGAGCTCTGCAAAGCCACAACAAACACACACATATTAGCTAGAGATTATTATATATACAGCTATATATATGTATATCGATTGCATGCTCACCTCAGCCTTGTCGCCATTTTCATTTTCCTTATCTGGCAAAATGGGTTTTGCATTGTTCTTAGGAGGAACTCGTTGCTGTTGGAAATTTGTGTCATGTGCTTGAGCCCATGATATTATCTCGGGATCAGGAAATGAGTCGAAGGGATCAAAAGAATTTTACTTTTCCTTTTCCTTTTCCTTTTCCTTTTTCTTATCCTGCTTCCTTTTTGTTTGAGGTGATCTTTTTTAATTTGATTGTGATTGTGGGCAAGGCAAAGCCTACGTACCGGCATATAAAACACATAAAACAATCATTCAAAATTGCAGCATTAAACCAATGCTCTCTTTTTAAAAATTTGATTGGAACTTTTGTTATTTGTTAAAATATAACAAATAACATATATATGAAAGCAATAGCTCACTAGTATCCATTGATCTAAATTTGGCAGTTCACTTGCTGCCTCTTGGCGACCAACTGGATCAGCTGCTGGTTGTTGATGATGATCGTCCTTTGCTGCCTCTTGCTGACCAGGATCAGCTGCTCGTTGTTGATGATGATCCAAGTTATCACCATCTCTTGCTTCGAATTCAATGTTGGGAGCCTGCTTCCTTGGTCTCCCTCGTTTTTCATTGGATTTTGCTGCCTCTTTGCGACCAGGATGATCAGGCGCTGCTAGTTGTTGATGATGATGATGATCCAAGTAATCACCATGATCTCTTGCTTCGGACTCAATCTTGGGACCTTGTTCCCTTGGTCTCCCTCGTTTTTTATTTGATTTTATTTGGGAATGTCCCTGCAAAACCTCACAATTACATGACATATAAAAGATACAACATTAGTTTATTGTTCAAAACGCCACAAAAAAGGAGATGAAGCTAAACATGCAAATACGAAATTATTACATGACAATATTGTTCAAATAAATAAGCTGCAGTATATGTATTCTTGAGTACTTCAACAAATTTGTATGCAATAACAAGGTATATATAGGAAGTAAAGTTTGAGAATTTTCTAATCTGCGTTATCAACTAAGTGTCTGACTTTTTAGATCGATTTTCATGATTACTAAATGATTTTGAGATCACTGGCACACACCCAATACATGAAAAGAATATTATTATTCAGTGAAACACACGTGTAGTCATAATATCTCATTCTGCACCTACTAAATATTGTCGGGTTTTGTCATTAATACATCCATGACAAAACGCGACAATTTAGTACAGGTGTAGAGTGAGATATCATGACTATACGTGTGTTTTACTGAATAATATTCTTTTCATGTATTGGGTGCATGACAAGTGATCTCAATTCTCAAAATCATTTAGTATTAATTATGAAAATCGATCTAAAAATTAGACACTTATAATAACGCATATTTAGTAGGTGTAAGATAAACATGCAATATGTTGTTTATAACGACATGTGTTATGGAAAAAGTTTCAACAAACACGAGTTCCATATATACAGAGTGAGATGTTTTGACAACACGTGTTTCATATATATAAGAGAATGTGAGAATAAATTTGCAGTATGTCGTCTATAACGACATATGTTAGGAAAAGTTTCGACAAACACTAGCTCCATATATAGAGTGAGATGCTATGTATGACAACACGTGTTTCATATATATAAGAGAATGTGAGATAAATATGTAGTGCGTCGTTTATAACGACATATGTTAGGAAAAGTTTCGACAAACACTAGTTCCATTTGCATGGGGGTGGACATAGGGTTTTGTATGAATATGTATATAATGAGTTAATCAAATTAGGGCACAATAGGGAGATTGGCACATATATGAACAAATTGGGGATCATATTGTTGAATACTGGCTTGATCTATCCAGTATAAAATTATATATGATTTCTTTATTGTTTATAGTGTATAAGCTATCAATTTTTAAAAAAAATCCAAAGGAAACTTTAATAATCTACATAAAAATACCAACTTCAAACACAAGAGCAGCTAGCAGAAAACTCAAAAGAAAATCTGCAACCAACTCACCACTAAACCTTGCAAAGAACTTGGCCAAAAAAAAACATTGCAAAGAACATCATCATTTGACAGATCGACCAATATTAGTTTAAAATGTACTAGTAAAAGAGGAAAACTTAAATCTGTTCTTTATCAACGTAGAATTGATAGGATGAATGAAAAAACATATCTAATCTAAAGTCAAAACATGCATGCATTAATCAAATCAAAGAAAATTGATGAGACCAAATTTAATTATATATAATGTTAATTATTTGCTCAAAATCAAGGGATAATCAAAATAAGTTGAGAAATTAAGAGATCTATGGAAAACAACCTTATCAAACTTCCCTTGGTACTTAGGGTTTTTCCTGGGTCTTACTTCTACCCACCATTCGTCATGTGACAATCCATAGTTCTCAGACCGGTCTCTGTAATTGACGTCCAAAGACATGTTTTCTAAGATTTGGTTTTTGAGTTTTTCAGACAGAAAGAAGCAGAGATATATATGGAAACTAGGGGAGCACCAAGCAGTACTCTACAAAATAAAGAAATGGGAAAAGTGAATGAAACAGATTCAACTCCTACTGCTTATATATCTTTTTTGTTTGTTTATATGGAAAGTAGGGGAAAAAATGGGCAAAAAACGAGAAAAATCTTGTGTGTCATATACATGCAACAAAACAGAGTGGCACGTCGTATGAAACATACATTACTAAATTTTTCAACCAAAAATATATATTGCCTTTGGATTCCCTTATTTAATAATATAACCCAAATCCACTTTAAGTAATGCTAGAGTTTATTACCATATATATATAATGCCCATTTTTCAATGTACTTGACATGTATGTTTTTGACTTCCATTTTTGGCTAACTTTTTAGATTATTAGATTACCCCGAAGGGCATATATATATACTATATAAGTCTAAACTTCAAAACCATTGACCTGAAATATTTAAAATAACCTTTTTAATTTTAAAAGTTTAGTATTCACTTAAAGGGTAAACATGTATTTATCAAATTAAATTTTTAAGGTTCAATATGTAATTTTATTTATCAATTAAATTAAATATATTATTATATTAAAATTTATAATTTCTTTTACCGCACCCTTATTTCAATTAATTTTTAATTCCTATGTAATATATATAATAACTAAAATACTTACATTAATTAAATGTAATACTATAATAACTGAAATACTTACATTAATTAAATTCTTAGGTATTTTTTTAATTCAAATTCTTAGGTATTTGTGCAAACGTATTGACTAAAAAGAAATATTGTTTTGTTGGCAAAAAAAAGAAATATTATTTCCTTAATAATAAATAAATCAGATCTTTAAAATCTTTTATAATTTTGAAATTTTGAAATTTTGTTTGACATTGATCTAATTTAATTTAATAAATCAACCACTAATGTTCAACTAATTTTT
>AWUE01020227.1:0-19054 GCA_001974825.2 Corchorus olitorius | reverse complement strand
ATATATTTAATTAAAATAGTAAAATGGTAAAAATAAAATAGTTATAAATATATTAGATTTGATTAAATAAAAATAGAGTTTTTAATTGAGTAAAATTGTAAAAGTTTAAAAATGGCATTTAAGAGATATATTTGAAAAATAAGGGTAAGAAATATATTTAAAAAATTCTAATATATATAAGTTTTTTTAATTAAAATAGTAAAATAGTAATAATAAATATTTATAAATATATTAGATTAAATTAAATAAAAATAGAGTTTTTAGTTGAGTAAAACTATAAAAATTTAAATAACGGCATTTAAGAATGTAATCGAAAAATAAGGATATAATAATCAGTTCAAAAGTTTTATAACATTCATACTTGGCCGCCGGAGTTAGGAGGTCGGAGAGAGTTTTTTCATTTCAGCTAAGAGTAGATTAAATATGTTAGGGGCTTATTTCTAGAAAATAGAGGCACGTAATGTTAAGGGCTTGTTTTTTAAATATATTTCTTAAATGACATTATTTAAACTTTTATAGTTTTATTTTACCAAAAATCCTATTTTTATTTCATTAAATTCAATATTTTTATAACTATTTTATCTTTACTATTTTTTTTTTTGGAAATTATCTTTACCATTTTAATTTTAAAAGATAAGTTATTATTTGGTATATTGTTGGTAGAGTTTTTGGAAAGAAGGAGAAGGAAAAAAGAAAAAAGAAAAAAATCAATTTTTTATTTCGAAAATTAAATTATAGACTAAATACTAAAAAAATTCTCTTATATTTTTCTTTTTGGGACAAACAAATCCCTTATGTTTTTCTTTTGGGACAAAAAAATTCCTTATGTTTTTCTTTTGGGACAAATCAGTCCCTTGCTGACGTGGAAAAGCTACGTGGATACCACGTATACTTCTTGTTAACGTGGAAAAGCCACGTCAGCAAATCTGACGGGGACCGTCCAAAAAGGACTAACGTGGCTCATTTTTGAAACATAAGGGATTAATTTGTCCCGAAAAAAACATAAGGGATTATTTTGTTCCAAAAGCAAAACATAAGGGATTATTTTGGGTATTTAGCCTTAATTGAACTATTAAAAATTGTATATTTCACAATTTCAACACGCTAATTATTATGTTATTAAATTATAATGAAGAGAAATAGAGAATCTTTATTTTTAAAATTATTAGTAGGTGGGTTTTTAGATGGACAATTTCTTCTTCTTTTTTCTCACTTTTGAGTTTTGATACTTAAGATCGATGGACAATTTCTAACTTTCTTAAAAACTAAAAATAATAAAAAATAATTTATTAAATCTTTACATATTTACTTGGATTTATTAATTATTATTATATAATTTACCATTGACTTGGGTTTTGAGGATTTTGTTATGCACTTCTCAAAAAGTAGACCTGGCAATCCGTGTTCCGTGTCGTGTTTCGTGTCGTGTTTACATAGGGTATAAACACATATTAGGCCTGACACGAACACGACACGATTATTAATCGTGTCACGAAATCCAAACACGAACACGAGACCTGTTTATAAACGTGTACACGAGACACGACACGACACGATACGATTAAGCCGTGTAACAGGCCTTGACACGACACGACACGTTTGACACGATACTATTTTTCAAATATTTCAATTAAGTAAACCATATATATATAATTAGAGCTATAAATGTCTAATTTTAAAACATAAAGATAAATTGTCCACAAATATGAATATCAATTCTAGCAAAGTTGTTAACACAAATATGAGTAAAATTAATTAATTGAGTATATTTTTTTATAATAATTATTTGGGTATATTAGAAATTTAGAATATAGGTTATTTAAGGGTTTTAATTAGGCGTGTCTAACGTGTCGTGTAATAGGTCTTTCGTGTTATCGTGTTAACCCGTTAATTAAAGCGTGTCACTCGTGTCTTAAACGTGTTAATCGTGTCTTGACACGATTAGGACACGAAACACGATAATCTTAATCGTGTCCGACACGATTCAGACACGAGACACGATAAGTCAAATACGAACACGACTAAACGTATCTCGTGTCAGCCGTGTCGTGTCGTGTCAGAACACGAATTGCCAGGTCTATCAAAAAGGAATTGACTGCTTTAATAAAAACTTGGGTTGGTAAAGAACTAGTAATAGGGGTAATATTTCTTGGCCCATTTTGTATCTACTATTTTAGGCCCATAAAAGTGCCAAAGGACATGGCCACATGGGAAAGTAGCAATGATCTCCTATCCAATCCAAGTATATTTTGTGGTCAATGGGCCCAAAGTTTGCTTAAGGTCCAATTGTCCAAAGCAGAGCTATGCCTTTTTTCTATGGAAAACTAACACAATTTTTTTGTCAAATTGTATTGTTGCTCGACATTTTTTCCTGTAGGAGAATAGGCTATATTATCCCAAAGTTAAATTATACCCAAAGTTTCCTTCACTGGAGGATTTATATTGTAGATTGAATTCATGAATTTCTCAGTTGGTCCATTACAATTCTCAAAATAATATGGACTTTTACAAATTCAATGAATATATAAAAATCATTTAAACGATTCCTTTTCATTCCTTATATAAATAAATGAATGGGAATAACATAGAGCCCTTGTAAGTTGTAAGTTGTAAGGTTGATACTCAATAAGTTTAGCAAAATGGTCAGTTGGGGTTCAATATTTGGTTTTATGGAAAGATCCTTCAAGAAGGCAGTGAATGGTATCAGTTCCCTTTTTGGTTCCATCCAAAGAACCTTTTGGAGGGCAGTTAAAATGTTTAGCAAAATGTACTGCTTGGGTTCTTATCCTCCTGAAGTGGGTATTTCGTTGTTTACCATTTGGGTTGTTTTGCAACTTTTGGGTATAATTACTGTTATTCTAATGGCAATTTGCTTGTGAGAAGAAGCACCATGCAATGCAAGGAAGTATATGGCAGAGAGCTAGTAATGAATATATATATAATCTCAAAAATTATATGTTATGATAGATCTTTATCTACATTATATGGTTCAATAAAATTACTTGGTTCTCTTCGGTTTAGCTTTCATTTACTACCATTCATATCTTTTTTTTTTTACACAAATCCTCCGGTATCCAGTAATCACATTGATAAAATTTCACATATCTAATTTCGAGAAAAATGCTAAGGTGAGTGAAATGCAAGTATTTGACTTTATAAACTGACTGGTTTAAGACTTAAATTGTCATTTAGAGATTGGCTTTGCAGGTTTCTGTTTTGTATTTCCTAAGGCATTATTACTGTATTAATTGTAATTAGAGCTTTCTATTCTAGTTTCCACAAAAATTAGTATGGTACCAAATTCAATTGGATGTTTTGTTTATGACCAATTGACATAATGTTTATTTTCTTGTCTACTTTGATAAGATCCTGTTAGACTATATTTATTTCACGCATGAGGAGGGACAATTTCACATCTTGAAAGCCTATCTTTCATGATTTGATCTTAATCCATTCATATTTAGTGGTGCTAAAAACGCATTCCTTATATTAATTAATTGTTAGTTTTGTTGTTACGAGGCAAGTAGCCTTGTTGATTGTGTCAGCATCGAAACCAACAATCTTGGCTCTTGTTTTACCCCTTTAGTTCCACCCAAAGCTCTCTTCTGATAATGCAACTCAAGAGGCCAAAAAGGGTGAAGAATATGGTGATCAGGATGATTTTTTGCATCCTAATTGCCTTGGGATTTCACTACTTTAATTGAGTGTTGTTTCAATGGAATTGGAATTGATGAGCTCAAAGGCACAAACATGGCCAAGTTGTAGATCCTAGACTTGAACAAACAGTTTTCCCACTTAGAAAGGGTGCTGGTAAAGCCTAAACAATGAATTCATTATGATGTGCTTGCAGATTTTGGTCTGTCTTCCTGGGCCAGCCAAAAGTCATCCAAGATTTCTCCCTCCTTCATTGGCACTGGAAATTCTTCAGTCTGATGTTGATTTTGCAGATTGGATTCATTATGATCAATCTCCAAGCTTTCCTCGCGTCCAATCTCAACTTGCAGCAGCTGCATTTTCAAGAACAAAAATATCTGATGTTTACATAACTCATCTACATAACTAACAAAAGGAAATCATATTATTAGAAAGCAACATTGATTGGAGTACATATGAATCAAAACTTGTTAAGCAGGCAAATGAAAATGATTGCAATAAAATCTAAGCATATGAATCAAAGGGATCATTGGCTTCATGGTAGTGAATTTACACACCTTGTGATGGGTGGCAATTTGCATCTGCAATGTCTTGGTCAATGAGTACATTGAATTGGAGATTTTTTAGAGCTTTCATTCGTCATATATATACAAATGTCACCAACTTGTAAATTGTTATCCTTATTATCCTGGACAAAATCCTTCCAACCATGACAGATTGTTTTCATTTGGCCTTCCAATGCTTTGTTGACGCTACTCTGCTGGCAAGACAAAGGGTTACACCAACATGTGATGTCTGGGGTCTTTGGCAAATTCTTCGTATGAACTGCTTGAAACAAAAAGTATTAAGTAATTCAGAATTTATTATTAAATGAAAATTGGAGGCTGTTTTAAAGAGGAGAATGCCACATCTTGTTCTTTTTACGTTTCTGCCAACTTATTTCTTCTAGTAACACATTTCATCATCTGTCAAGTTAATGTTGTAAACAAAATTGGCAGAGGAATCAAATTAAAAACTAATCAATGCATGGTTGTAGACATATGATCGTCCAAAGTCTGCCTCTCGGCCTCCTTTTTATGAATACTAAGTGTTATTTCAATAGAATTAATCTATACTAGTTTTCCGATTGTACCCTTTTTTCAAATATATATTTCTAAATTGCCATTATTAAATAATATTTTAATTATTTTACTATTAAAATAATAAAAATTTAGATTATCCTCATTAATTAGGATCCAACGTGGCCAATAGGGATGCCTCACATCATCTTTATCTTTTGAATTTTCGTCTAAAACATTCTCCAAGTCGGTTTAGGAGAAGATCAATTTTGTCCAAAAATTTTAAGGGCAAAATCGTCCCCCAAAATGGCAGAATTAGGTCTTAAGATAAACATAAAAGTTGTAGGTCTCGGAATCCTCTTTCTAACGGTATCTCATTTGCATTTTTCTGAGCTCTAGATCAAAAGTTGTGAATTTTCTTCCAAAATTGCTCTTGTGAATTTTCTTCCAAAACTGCTCTTGTGAAATCCTCCTTTAAATAGGATTTAACAATGCTGCATCAGGGCTGAATCATTACTGCATCATAATTACTGATTGGACTTGTACTCCTTCTTTGGGCTTCCATATTAACGAATTGAGTCTAAGAATATCAGATTTAGACTTCAAGACATATGGCTTGACAATTTGGACTTCATGGACTCAAACAAGTCTAATGGGCTTATTGGGTCGAAATGAGACAAAATCAATAGTTTTTCTAAATCTATCTATACTATATATAAAAGTACAAATAATGGAAAACTTTATGTTTTCCGATTGTACACTTTTTTCAAATATATTTCTAAATTGACATAATTAAAATTTATTATTTAAAAATTAATTATAAAATTTCAATTTAGACCGAATTATAAGTTTGTAAAATTGATTTTCATTGATGAACATGCAAATTTCTACGAATAATAGGAAACTTTATGAATCTGATTGTACCCTTTATTATTTAAAAATTTCAATTTAGACCGAATTTTTATAAGTTTGTCAAATTGATTTCCGCTGATGAACATGCAAATTTCCTTTGCTATTATTTTTCTAATTTAATATTTTACTTTTAATTTCAATTTTTTAAATGTCAATAAAAAGATTAAACTAACATTAACACGTACAATACTATTGTTAGTGAAGCTCCATCTCTTCGTTTTTTTTTTAAGGCAAAAGCAAGATTTATTCAATTGAATAAAAATACGCACAATAAAGTGCATAGTACAAAGAGCAAAATAGAAAACGAGCAACCAAAACACAGTCCAGCTCAAGCAAAAGCAAACAAGACACAATCAAGCAAACACAATAAGAAAAATTAAACTGCATGAATCAATCAAAACCCCCCTTTGCCAAATCATCCGCTTCGAAGATAGCTTCATCAAATATGAGGCAAATCAATTGAAACAACATGAATTGTTTGTTTCCTTACTCTCTTCGTTATATAATGTGTTGCCGCATTCATTTTGTTCAATTGGAAATTGTTGAGTTAGAAGAGTGGGTGATATTATGATTTTGATTCTCCTGTCTCTATGTGGTTATCAAAATTTCATAAGATGGTTATTATAATTTTATGAGGAGGTTATCAAATTTTCATAGTATGGTTACCAAAATTTCATATAAAAGTTATCAAAATTTCATAGGAAGGTTATCAAAATTTCATAGTGTGGTTACCAAAATTTCATAGGATCATGTTATTAAAATTTCTTAGGAAGGTTATTGAAATTTCATAGTGTGGTTATCAAAGAGATTATCAAAATGTCATAGCGAGGTTATATGAATTTCATATGGTTAACAAAATTTTATAAGGAGGTTACTAATATTTCATTGGGAGGTTATCAAAATTTCATATGAAGGTTATAAAAGTCTCAATTTCATAAGGAGTACCAAAATTTGATAGAAGGTTATCAAATCTCAGAGTGGTTATTGAAATTTCAAAAAGATCGGATTATCAAAATTTATAGGAAGATTATCAAAATTTCATAGAGTTGTTATCAAAATTTCAAGTAAGTTATCAAAATTACATAATGTGAATATCAAAATTTCATAGAGGGGTCAACAAAATTTTATAGAGAGGTTATCAAAATTTCATAAAGAGGTTATCAAATTTTCAAAATGTGATTACCAAAATTTCATAGTGGTATTTCTGGAGAGGTTATCAAAATTTCATAGTATGGTAACCAAATTAGGAAGGTTATTAAACTTTTATTATGGAGTAATCAAAATTTCAGGGAGGATATCAAAATTTCATATGAAGGTTATCAAAATTTCATAGTTTAGTTTTCAAAATTTCATAAGAGGGTTATCAAAATTTCATAGTATGTAGATCAAAATTTCATAGGGAGATTAACAAAATTTCATAATGAGGTTATCAAAAAAATCATAGGGAGAGGTTATCAAAATTTGTAGTTATCAAGATTTCATAAGGAGGTTATCAAAATTTTATAGGGAGGTTTATCAAAATTTTATAGGAAGGTTTATCAAAATTTAATAACGAGGTTATTACAATTTCATAGTGTGATTATCAAAATTTCAGAGGGTGATTACTAACAATTCATATGGAAGTTTTTAAATTTTCATAATGTGGTTATCAATAAATCATATGTAAGTTATCAACATCTCATAGATCAGTTATCAAAATTTCATTGTGGAAGTTATCAAAATTTCATAGTGAGATCTTTAAAATTCCTTAGGGAGGTTAACAAAATTTCATAAGAAGGTTAAAAAAAATTTATAAAAAGATCTCGAAATTCCATAGTATCGTTATTAAAATTTCATAGGAAGGTTATCAAAATTTCATAAGGAGGTCATCAAAAATAGCGTAATTATCATATAATTTAATAGGGAGGTTATCATAATTTCATATAAATATTTCATTTAAACACGTTGGGTCACGTGCAACGCACGTGAAAGTTAAAACTAGTTAACTCAAAAGCACAAATAATATAAACTAGTGCTCAAAGTAAAGCCAAATTACTACGGAAACAGAAAAAAAGAAGAAGAAGGAAAAAAAAAAAAAGACTATTCGAAAGTGATTGGGAATTTGAAGGGTATATAGTTTTTGGTTTGGGGAGAAATTTATGTATTATCTTACTACTATATAAAATCACGAACTCAAAAATCATAATTGGGAAATTTCATAAATACCCTTAGTATTATAGTATAATAATTTTTTAATTGGTGTTCTTTTTAGTCATTAAACTTTTTTATTAATTATGGTAATTATAAATTAACTATAATTGTAATATTTAATAATTTACTTATCATAATTATTTCTTATTTATATATTTTATTTGATTAATTTCCAATCTACATAATAAATTTGGGTATATTAATCGATGGGCTACTCAATATATATATGCATATAACTGCTTTTTCTCATGGCAAGTGGAGGGAAAAGTATCCATACAAATATTCATGTACTGCTTTGATGGTCTACCACAACATCAATAAAGTCCATTATTTATGCCATAATTAGGGAAAGGAATTGGTCTAACTTGAAGCTTGGTTGGAACATTAGGCTTTTAAGTTTTAAGCAGTTTTTACATGGTACAATCATATTTCTTTGAGAGTTTTTGCTATTTAATTCATTTCTTAAACTTCCATTGAGATTTGTAACTTGCTTTTGTTTAATTTCCGATAGGATAAAAAGAACTTTTGAGAAATTTAATATCAAAGTTACATCTTATAATAAACTGCAATAAGTAAAATAAAGGTTTAGTGTTTGGGTTAGGAAGGACATACACCTAAATCCAAAAGCAACTTACCTTCATCCATACCAAAATTTACAACTTTTTCCATGTCTGATGATTTTGAGTTATCAGAATGACTGAGCGAAATATTTGATGGGAAAAGTTGAAAGTAGAAAACCCAAATCTAAATATATTTATTTTAAAGGACGTTGAAGTTCTTAATTTTTACTCATTAATGAGGTGTCACTCCTCATCACCGGTAGTGTATAGAATGTATAAAATGCCAGTGCACCAAATATTAATTAATTATTATTTTTATCATTCTTATCGCATTTATGACAAAAATTGCCTAACAAATCACCATCATTAGGTTTAAGTGAATCATCGCCACAAGCTTTTTAATTTTTTTTTTCACAACAATAACCAACAACACAAGACATATAATATTTATAGTTAGGTTTTATAGACTTGAATCACATGTAAACCACTCACATAATAATAAGCTAATAATAAAACCAATAAAATCATGACTCTTAAACAATTCTATTAAGGATTGTTATCCAATACACTATCAGTGTAAATATTGAACTCCACAGCGGGTTAAGAAGTTGACACAAACTTGTTTTCTTAATTAATTTTGTTTGTAAATTTCAAAACTATTCCCTAGAGGACACATGTCAACCATTAAATCTCGCATGTGTAGTCTGTCATAAACTCCACTAACAGTGTATTGTATAATTTACCTTCTATTACTCCATCTGTCCCTTTTTATAAGTCCCTTTCAACTGTATTACAAATATTAAGAAATACAGTTAAAACTCTAAATTCTGTAATCTTTTATCTTCTTCTTCTTCCAAGTTTGCCCTTTTTTTTTCTCTCCTCCCACTTAATCTCTCTCCTCCTCCCACTCACTATCTCTCCTCATAAATTTTTTCCACTAGCAAGGGTAACTTGGGTAAGTTAAGTAAAATATGCATTGGGTTTAGAAAGGGTGTAAGACCGTAAAATATATATATTGATAAAAAAAAAGTGAGGGTTCAATTGATATAAAAGAAGACTTTTTGAACTTGATTAAAAAGGGGAGAGAACTATTTTGTAATTTTGCCAAATTGGAAATAATATATCCCACCCCCCCCCCTTCTTCTTCCTCATTACCTCGTGTTTCCATCTTCATTTTTTTCCTTTTACATAACTCTATATTTCTCTAAACATTGGCAAGAAATTATTCACTAAAATTAACATGCAAGTGGAGTAAGATGATCCTCTCACAATCCTCTCTCCAACCATGGTAAAATTCAAGGGATTATATTTAATGGAATGTGGGATTGGTGAAAGCAAAGGTAAGCTAGAAAATTTGAGAAGTTATTATTTTGAAATTTCTTGTGTTGAAGTGATCTTAAATTGGAGTTTGATAATATTCGTGTGTTATTCGGAGGTCCTTGGGAAGCAATTTACAAGGTGAAAATTAATTGGAGCTTGATGGGGCATGGAAGCTTGGGATTTGATCTTTGAGTAAGTTATTTTGTTTTAATGTTAAGAGTGTGTTTCGATGAGGATATTCAAGAGGGAGATTCATTTGGATAGGGATTTTTTAAAATCTAAATTTAAAAAACTTGGTTTGGCAAGATTATAGTTGGGTTTTTAAATATCTTAGGAAATTGGAGAGGGACTTTTAGAGGGCCCAAATTCTCTCTCCAAAATCCATGTAATATGGTGTCTTTTTAAATATCCTCTTCTTTTTAACTTAATCACCACATTAACTAACTTTCCTTTTTTATGAAATTTTTATATTTTTAACTTAATTAATGAAAATGTATTTCTAAAAAGATGTGTTTTCACTTCTAAATTTTATTAAAAATATATATACATTATTACAAATCCAATGATATCCATATTGCATATTTTTATTCTTCTAATATTATTTTTTATAATTAAATATATTATTTCATTAAAAAATATGAATACCTCATAATCTACTTCTAAAAATCTTCATCCAAACTAAGATTTTTTAAAAGCTAGCATTTCAAAATGACACATTTCAAAATTCTTTCTTTTTAAAAATCTTTAACTTTTAAGAATTCCCCATCCAAACACACTCTAAAAGTTGATGGATTTTGGAGTTTGGTTGTTTGAGATTGATTGTTAATGTGTTTAAGGATGTTTAGAAGTGTAAAATGGTGAAATAAATGGTTAAATTTGGAGTTAAAAGGCCAAAAATGGTGTTATTGGCCTCACCGGAATCTGGAACATCCAGATTCCGGAGAATATTCCGGTGGCAAGGAGTGCCAGCCGGCTGGGCCAACAACTGGCCACGCGGGCCTGCATAAGCAGGCCTGGCGTTGGGCCAGCGCGCGGCCCAAGCAGAGCGGGCTGTTGGGCAGCCCAGCGCTTGGGCCTGGCGTTGGGCCAGCGCGCGGCCCAGGCAGAGCGGGCTGTTGGGCAGCCCAGCGCTTGGGCCTGGCGCGTGGCCCATGTCGCGAGGCCTACTTGGCAGGCCAACGTTGGGCCATGCCATCGCTGGGCCCAAACAGAAAAAAAATTAATAATAATAAAAAGTGGGCCTGGCCCGAAAGGAAAAAAAATATATATATGTATATAATAATAATAAATGAAGAAAAGAAGAAAGAGGCAAGGAAAAGAAAAAGAGAAAGGAAGGAAGGAAAAAAACAAGAAGAAGAAAATAGGAATTTAATTTTGGAGATTTATAAATTGGTGTGTGAAGTTACAATTTTACCCTTGGATGGGTAAAATTACTAAATCGCCCTTAAGATGCTATATTACAAAATTACCCTTAGAAGAGGAATTTAATGAACTCAACGACATCGGTTACGTTAATAAGTCTAAACAATTATTGTATTACTCGGTAATGTTCGTAGGAGCATAAATTCCCGTTTTACCCTTGAGTGGGTAAATTACCATGTTACCCCTAATTAGTAAAAGTGTACTAATCTATTCCGTTGAGTTGCGATTTCTTATCCAACTGATTAGGGTTAACAAATATAATACGTAAAAAAATGTCATCGTACTCTAAGAGAGTAAAATTACTGAAATACCCTCGATAAATATAATTACCTTTTTACCCTTGTTAGGGTGATACAAGTAATTAGCTTTCTAGATCACACTTTCGAAATTGGAAAGCTACCGTAGTGATCCTTTTTGGGTAAAGTTACCATGTTACCCTTGATGGTCTAAATTACCAATATACCCCTTAGTAGTCAAATTTACGAAATTACCCTTAAGGGTGAATTTGAGAGAATTCGACTATGTTGTTCACATCAACAACTATGTATGTACGTTATGAAACCTGTAATAAGTGTAAATGACCATTTTACCCTATAATGAGTAAAAATTACAACTTTACCCTTAGAAAAGGATTTGGCTTATCTAAGCACACTAATCAGACATGTAAGGTTAAAGGATTACCGTATCAGCCCTAAGATGTTCAAATTACGTATTTGCCACTGTTAGTGAAAATTACAGTTTTGCCCCTAACGGCTAGAAATGATTAAATGAATTCTAGAAAGTGTATTCGGACTCTGAAACTCGTATTAAACCATATAACACATAATTAGACGCGTTAAACTTCTCGATACTAGACCGTGGGTCTGGGTTATGTGTTTATTCTGATTTTATTCCATCTTATTGGACTGATTTGGTTTATTATCCTGGTTTTGATTGTCTTGGTTTTACTCTGATTTATGACTTTGATTTATGATTTTGATATTAACGGTTTTCTTGTGTTGCACGTGCTCAATCAGACGGCTGAGGCGCTGATCGAGACACCGGCTAGTCTCACAGTGGATTGACTTTTGGGGTGTACGAGTCCCCTGAACTGTGAGTGGGCTGTCCTCAACAGAGAAACCGTTGAGGAATTGTTTTATTTCTGTTTTATTAAAATGTTTTATAAATGGTTTTAGTAAATTGTTTTGGGTGCATGAATGACTATTGGTTTTGATTACGAAACGGTTAGAAAGCATACGGGGACTCATGGACTGGACGCAGCCCAGGGAGTATGTATGACTTGATTTGATGGTATACTAGCTAGTAGTGTGACTCATTTGGCGGACCATGGTTTGATTTGGATCCACATGGTTCGTCGCTCCAGGACCGACACGCCATATATATGTACCGGTTCGGCGTGTGCATGGGGGAGCTAAACTGGGTGTGTTGCGGCCACCACGCAATGCCGGACCCAGGCCAACGTCAGGGGGACAGGCATGGTTTTTACTGATATTATGATATTACGAAAATGCCCCTGACGGTTCCGGAGGTTGACTCGGGCCAAGGTCACTTCGGATATGCTTTGATGGCAGCCCATGGTTTTGAAAGAAATATTTGGATTCTGATACATGGTTTTGATATCACTGATTTTGTTACAATTGTTTTATTTACTGTTTTGGTTGTGAGTGCACCCCACCCTCTCGGATCCTCTTTTGAGGGTGGTTCGCTCACTGAGTACATTCGTGTACTCACCCCTCAATTCTTGTGTGTTTTCAGGGTAGTTAGGATTCGATATTCCTTTGGCGATCGAGTCGGTGGCATAGGCTGTGATGCTTGCTGATAGAGGTACTTCTCACTACGATATGGGTCCCACTGGCAGTTGTCTTGTTTCCAATTATCTTTCACACCTCGTTTTCGTTTTACATTTCAGTTTGTTGTTTTCTATATTTTCATATGACTTTGATTTTAATATTTGAGCGTTTTTATTACAGTATTTGCATTTTTTTACAATTCCGCTTTTACTCTGATTGGGAAACTTTTGTTTTTAAACCTTATAATCAATTTCTTTTTTCATCGTTTTCTTCTGGTATTGTCGCTTCGTGGAACCTTGGTGCGCGTGACTGGCCGGCACGTGTTTCGAGGTAACACGGCGGTTGTTCACGCTCGACTTCCGGGTCGGGGCGTGACAATTTTATTGGTATCAGAGCATTTGGTTGTTATTCTTGTTTCATAAGTCCAGTAGGCCTGTAGTGAGTTTAGGTTATATTCCGGACACAGGTGTCCATTTTTCTTTTCAGTTTATGTTTTGTTTTAAAGCTAAAATGTTCATGTTACCTTATTTTAATACTAACTTTGAATCTATTCAAATCATTTTGTTTCTAATCCTAAATACTGTGTTTCTTTAAATTATTATGTTTTTAAATCTGAACTTTCGTGTCTCTTCCGTTGGTTGTCGTTTAAAATTCCAAACTCGTCGCTCTTCTTATAGATTAATGCCACCAAATCGTGATTATTGTCGACAAGGATATTCTCCTCAAGAATCAACCTCGTTAGAAGAACAAATTGAGGAATCTAAATTTTCGGGCCATTTATGCTCTACGTAATTACTCATAGGAAAATACTCACAACTTCCATGCTGGAGTCTCAATCTCGTATATCGCCCACGACACTAGCAATGTTTCATGGAAATAATCAGTGCTCAAGCTTGACAATCCGACTTAGAAGGTCCATGTGAGAAAAGGAGCTAACATTGTGTACATTCGTGTACTCACCCCTCAATTCTTGTTGTGTTTTCAGGGTAGTTAGGACTCAGCGCATTCTTGGATGGTCGAGTCGGTGACGTAGGCTATTATCACTGCTCTTAGAGGTACTTCTCACTACGTGATGGGTCCCACTGGCATTGTCTCTGTTAATTGCCATTCCTCGTGCCTATTTACTAACTCACTATTTGGATTTGACTTGATTTTTAATTTTTGGATAATTTTATTATTATTATTTTGTTTTTGACGATTTCGTTTTACTCTGAGTTTTTAAACTGACTTATTTAAAATTTATACTATGTTTCCGTGTTTATTGTTTTGATATGGTATCGATGCTTCGCGATACCTTGGATACGTGTGACGCGCGGCACGTAGTTCAAGGAGACGTGGCGGTTGTTCACACTCGACTTCCGGGTCGGGGTGTGACATCATCAAACATAGTATTAAAAAAATGAAGAAAATAAGTTACACTTTTTTGGGGTTTTTTTTTGGTTTTTTGTTTTTTTTTTTTTACAATCTAATCCGGTTTTTTTTTTGTTTTTTTGCTTTTACAAACATAGATTTTTTTTTTAAATAAGTACAAAAGCAAACAATCATCAAAATTCGTACACACGTTTAAAAAATTTTCAACTCTTTTTTTAAGAAATCATCAAACATAATATTAAAAAAATGAAGAAAATAAGTTACTCTTTTTTTGGTTTTTTTTTTTTGGCAATCTAATTCGTTTTAGTTCTTATAGTATGATTGTACGTTTAAAAATTCAACTCCTTTTGAAAAATCGTTTTAAGCAATCATCAAACATAGTAATGAAAATAATGAAGAAAATAATCTAAAAAGAGTGATAAAGGAAAATGAAATTTCCAAAGCATGACAAGAACTAATCAATATCTTACCAAGAAGGTAGTTTTTTTTATAACTGCAAAAAAAACATAAATTTTAAAATGGAAAAAGAAAAATTCAAACTCTTTTCATGGTCATTGTACCTTATGAAGATATGTTTAAGAAAAATGATACTAAAATTACAAATGCATCAATCATATATTTATCATCATCGTTTTTTTTTTGCTACATATTTATTATCGTTAATAATTTGGATAAGCAGTTAGAAATATATATATAAAATAGTTTGAGTAAGATTTAAATTTAAAATTAGATCATAAATAAATAATAATATATATATAGTAGAAATTTGGTTGGCCAATGATGATATATTAATATATATATAACATAATAAAAGTCTAATTTTAAGTAATGGCAATTTTAAAAAAAAAGTAATGACAATTTAGAAATATTTTTAGAAAAAAAAGTACAATTGCAAAACATAAATTTTCCCATTATTCGTACTTTTATATATAGTATAGATTTGGAGAAACTATTGATTTTGTCTAATTTCGGACCAGTAGGCCTATCAGCCCCGTTTGAGTCCATGAAACCCAAATTGCCAAGACAGATGTCTTGAAGCCTAAATATGATATTCTTAGGCCCAATTCGTTTGTATGGAAGCCCAGAGAAGAAGTTCAAGTCCAATCAGTAATTATGATGCAGCATTGTTAAATTCTATTTCAAGGCGGACTTCACAATAGCAGTTTTGGAAGAAAATTCATAACTTTTGATACAGAGCTCAGAAAAATGCAAATGAGGTATCGTTGGAAAGAGGATTCCAAGATCTATAACTTTTATGTTTACCTCGAGACCTAATTATATAAGTCCCTTTTAACTATATCATCAAGATTAAGAAAATTAGTTATGACACAAAATTTTATGTACTTTTATCTTTATTTTCTATTTTTATCCTTATCTTTTTCCCCACTAATTCTCTCTCCTCCTACTAACTCTCTTAACCACCAAGGATAGTTTTGGAAATAGCTAATAAATAAGCATTGGGTTTGATAAAGGGACTTATAAATTGGGACAAAAAAAAGCTTCTAGTGGGCCTTATATTAAGGGACAAAGGGAGTATTTTTTTTTTTGGTGAAAACAAAGGGAGTATTTGTTAAAACTTGAAAACAAACAAGATATAATACTAGGGACACATGTCATTATTTGGTGGTTGTGGCACAGTAGGGCACAAAAAATGTGGGGAGAGGATTTTAATTCGGATTGGATACCTTCTTTAAAGGTGTATATATGACCTACTTGAACCTTACTTAGCTACTACATGCAGTGTCTTGATTTATTTTTTATTTACCATAAAAAATTAAGGTACAATTGGTACTGATATAAAGTTCCGTGCAGAATATGTCATTGCCAAAATACTTGTGTTCGCAAAATTGCTTTGATGGGTTTCTGGCTTATATTGCTTTCTGTTCAATCAGGTTCAGACTTCATATGCTTGACTTTAGGAGTTCAATAGTGACCCTGGCTTCCTGGAAATTGTTTAACACTATATGGGATAATGTGCTTTCTATTACTCTTTATACAGGTCCAATTAAGTGCGACTCAAAACAGAGAGAGCAATAACAGAACTAATGAAAACAATAATTATATTTCTTCATCAAACTGTTGGCTTGGGCAAATTTTTACAATAAAAGAAAAGGTAGATTTTAATCTCTAGGCATCAGCCATCAATCTTGAAATAGTTAAAAAAACATGGATCTGATTTGTTATCATGAGACATTTGATGAGAGGGAAGAAAAAGTTGTCCATAGTTAACAATATTTCAACAAGCAATCTCAATAGTACTGAACAAAAACATTAAACTTTAATGCAGGTATTAGCAATAGCACAAGTATATTGTACCAGGAATAGACTCTAGACTAGATTCTCATTGATACCACCACCAAAATCACCACAAGTGCTGAATCAAATGATCCTTTTGCAAAGAGAATTATTCTTAGTTTTTTTTTTTCTTTTTTGAGGGAAAAGAATATTCTTAGTTGGAATTAGTGTTGGCGGTTTAATATTTACGGGTTGGCCAAAGTGATAAAGACTTGGATTTACGGTGGAAGACACTCAACTTCGAGCCTCCACGAACCCTTATTGCTAGGCGATGTGTAAGATCGAAAAATCCACATATAAAAATCTAATGGATCTGTAAATCCCCGAAGGGATTCACCCTGCTCGGCTTTGCCTCCAAGCCCAGGCCAATTTAAAATCCTAATCTATGGCAAATAAAAGTGTATGAATGACAAAATAGCCTCTTCTTTCATTTCGTCAAGAGGGAAGCTACCCCATTCCATGAATATATGGCGAGTCGAAATCCTTTTAAAAACTTAAAGTTAGAAAAAAAAATACTGAAAAATGGACTTGAACTCATATCAACCTAGGATATTAGAAAGAATCAATGTAACTACTAGAATACAACTAGGATACATGGTTGGTCCTTTGCAATTCTCAGAACAATGGACTTATAAAAGTCAATGAACAAAATCATAAATAGCAAAGCACAGACCAGAAACGTCAAAAATCTCTTCATTTGATATATAATTCATGAACTATTTTCTTGGTTGGTCCTTTGCAATTCTCAAAAACAATGGACTTACAAAATTCAATGAACAAAATCATAAATACCAAAGCAGAGACCAGAAACGTTAAAAATCTCTTCATTTGAGGAGATTCCTTCTTGTTCTTTATATAAATGTTAAGAAAATAACAGATTTGTCAGGCGCATCTAATTCTAATCAAGCACAGTTTTAGCAAAGGTTTAGGTTCCTTCTGTTCTTTTCTTCACTGGAGTCTTTGGCAAAATGTTCGGTTTCAGTTTTAATCCTTCTTGGTTGACTGTCCTTTGGGCCGTTGGGCAGATTTTGATCGGTATTGTTACTATAATCGCCTTTTTCTGTTAAGAAATGATGGTGGAGGCAGAGAATCCATGAACAAATATGCAGGGCTATGTATTTAAATAATCTCAAAGTAATGTTATGATCTTAATTTACATTATTATCATGGTTCAATAAATTTACTTTGGTTCTCTCCATTTGTTGCCAAAAACCAAGAAAGGGTTTAATGACAATTTCAATAGGCCCTAATAGATCATAGGCCATTAATGACTGGATGCTGCCACCGGCATAGAGCATGTTCTTATCTAGCAATTGTTCTTTCTTCTTTTTTTCCCTTCTTGTTCTCTTTGCTTAATGGAAATGTATCTAATAAGTGAAGTGTTCAATTTTTTATTCACCATTTTCGTCTTTCTAGTATGTGAAATCAGTTGAGATGAAACTGGCTAGTTATTATAGTATAGACCTTGGCAAGTGTTGAATCAAATTATCCTTTTGCAATGAGAAATATAGTTGAAATTGGAATTAGTGTTGGCAGTTCAACATTTATGGGTTGGTCAAAGTGGTAAAACCTTGGATTTGTGGTGGAAGGCACTCTAATTCGAAAAATCCACATATGAAAATCCAATGAATATGTAAATGGCTGAAAAGGGCTTGCCATCCTCTTCGAGATGGGATAATCGACCCTCTCAGCTTTGCCTCCCAGCCCATGCCTATTTTTTTTTTTTGAAAACTCATCAAGTTATCCATTAAAAGAAAGAGATATTACAATCATTGTTCAGAGAATCATGCAACCAAAGAGGCATGTCCTCAATCCATACAATCTCTTCATCAATAGATAAACCATGTTGAGCTAAATGATGAGCAACCATGTTGCCTGATCTACCTATGTGCTGTAAAAAACAAGTCTGAAACACAATCTTCAAACTCCTTGCTTCTTCCACATATGCTCCAATAACAGAAAAATCAGGTTCATTCGATTTAATCTTCCGAATAATACTAAGTGCATCACCCTCAAGAATAATTCTAACAAACCCCATTTCTCTTGCCCAGCTCAAAGCACGAACAGCAGCAAAACTCTCAGCAATAAAGGCATTATCTATATGTGGAACCATGCCTGAGCATGCTCCAAGAGGCAGGCCTGAAGAGTTTCTGGCCACGATTCCATACGCACCAATCTTCCTTGTAGCAGAGACAGCAGCATCAAAATTTATTTTAACAACATCAGATGTAGGTGGAGAACAGCGTGGAGGATCGGGTTTCATTCGAAGAGCAGCAGCTTGTTGGCATCTTGCATATTCTTTAAAGTATGAATATGCAAAGGAAGCTGTGTCAAAAGGTCTAGTAACCTGATTATCATACAAAGCCATGTTCCTCGCCCCCCAAATAGCCCAAGCCGTTAGTAAATTTAAATCGAAACCAATCAGAATTTGCTCTCTAAGTCAATGTGAACCCCAATCATCTACTATGTTAGCTTCATCATG
>AWUE01020225.1:0-15856 GCA_001974825.2 Corchorus olitorius | reverse complement strand
CTAACTCCAATATCAAGGAGGATCCCCTCTAGAAAAAAAATTCGGGCCCCTTATCTCATAGTCTGCTCTATTATAGATCACACGAACTTTTCTATTTGATTGATGAGTCTCTCTCTCTAAGAAGTTTCAACAGCTCACGTTTAGCCTTTGTCTTTAGTGTATTTAACCTCCAATCTCATTGTAATATAATCATCTCTTCTAGTTGTGGGAAAAAAATATGAAATTCACAATCTTGCAACGGTATAAATTATCAAATCACACTATAATTACTTTATTTTATGTTTCCAATAGAACAATGTTGAAAAAAGTGTTACGTAACTCCAATATCAAAAGAAACACTAAATTTAAAGGATTACGCAAGAATGCAGCATGATAGTCCAAACACCTTCACCTAAGACTTAAATTTCTTTCCCAATTTCAAACATAGAATGTTTTTTAGTAAGAACAAAAACAAACAATCATCAAAATTCGTAAATATATACATTTAAAAATTCAACTCCTTTGAAAAATCGTTTTAAGAAATCATCAAACATAGTATTGAAAAAAATGAAGAAAATAAATTACTCTTTTTTGGCCTTCTTTTTTTTGCAATCTAATCCGGTTTAGTTCTTATAGTATGATTATACGATTAAAAATTCAACTCCTTTTGAAAAATTGTTTTAAGCAATCATCAAACATATATAGTAATTAAAATAATGAAGAAAATAAGTTAAGAAGACTGACAAAGGAAAATGAAATTCTCAAAACATGATAAGAAGTTATCAATACCATACCAAGACGGTGATTTTTTTTTTAATAACTACAAAAATAACAGAAATTTTAAAATGGAAAAAGAAAAATTCAAACTCTTTTCATGGCCATTGTACCTTATAGACATATGTTTAAGAAAAATGATACCAAAATTACAAATAAAACAATCATTTATTTATCATCATCATTTTTTTTTTGCTACATATTTATTATCATCGTTAATATTTTGGATAAGTAGTTAGAAATATATATAAAATAGTTTGATTAAGATTTAAACTTAAAATTAAATCATAAATAAATAATAATATATATAGTAGAAATTGCGTTGGCCAATAATTATATATATATATATAACATAGTTTTAAGTAATGGCATTTTTTTTAAAAAAGTAATGACAATTTAGAAATATTTTTGAAAAAAAAGGTACAATCGGAAGACATAAAGTTTCCCATTATTCGTTTTTTTATATATAGTATTGATTTGGAGAAACTATTGATTTTGTCTCATTTCGGCTCAGTCCAGTAGGCCCATCAGGTCCGTTTGAATCCATGAAGCCCAAATTGTCAAGTCAGATGTCTTAAAGTCTAAATCTGATATTCATAGGCCCAAATCGTTAATATGGAAGTCCAAAGAAGGAGCCCAAGTCCAATCAATAATTATGATACATTAATGATTCAACCTTAATGCAACATTATGAAATCATATTTAAAGGAGGACTTCATAAGAGCAGTTTTGGAAAAAAATTCATAACTTTTAATTTAGAGTTCAGAAAAATGCAAATGAGATATCGTTGGAAAGAGGATTCCAATATCTACAACTTTTATGTACCTCGAGACCTAATTCTGCCGTTCCGGTGGACGATTTTGCCCTTAAAATTTTTGGACAGAATTGATCTTCTCCTAAACCAACTTGGAGAATGTTTTAGACGAAAATTTAGATGTTAAAGATGATGTGGAGCATTCCTATTGGCCATGTTGGATCCTAATTAATGAGGATAATCTAAATTTCCATGATTTTAATAATGATGGAATTAAAATATTATTTAATAATGGCAATTTAGAAATATATATTTTTTTAAAAAAAGTATAATCGAAAAACATAAAGTTTCCCCCTATTCATACTTTTATATATATATATATATATATATATATATCATCTATGATTATTTTGCGCAAAAAAAATATCATCTATAATTATCTATATTTATCGCATCACAATTATCAATCATAATCGAGTGAGTTCCTAGTTTTGTCTATCGCACTCTCAATCTAAAAGGAATTAGTAATGGTTTAGCGGCCACTCACCTAGATTACTGATAGGGATTCGAATTTTTGTCGTGTTGTCACTATTATTGGATATCCTTAATTAAATCAACGATTTTTTCTTCCAAGTGTGTACAAATTTTTATATAACAATCACAATTCAGAATTTTGTAGAATTCATTATGAACCCCTGAACCCCACACTTTCACAAACTATTTCATTTGATTGGTTTTGATCGTATGATTGACAAGAAACTCAACAATATTCTCCTAATTAACTATATAGATGATGACAATGAATAGTTTGATAATAGGGTACCTTATTAGATTATTTTGCCAAATTACGTAGAATTAAGGTATTTTATAACATTAATTACAGACTCGAATAGGCATTCGTGTAATACTTTTAAGGTACCAACTACTTTGAACCTGATTATTATGCTAATAAAAACTTTAGATCAAATTCAAACTAATTGATATTTCATATATTTGTGTAGTAAGTTAGCTTTTACAAGTGGAAATAGCACCACCTTTGAATGAACACAAGTACATAAAGGTAGTAGACTAGGTAGGGACAATGGGCATGGGGCCGAAAGTCAAGTGTTGCTTCGATTTATCAGGTCGGATAATAGGAAGCACATGGGCAATGGCTAATTTATGACTGTTTTTATTGCAAAAAATTTGAGATATTCTGTTGGTGCCGGTGAATTGAGGAAAAGATCATTGGTCATCTCAATTATTGTCATAAATTAATCAAATGATGTGTGAAATTTTGGGGCTGGACGCGTCCAACCTTATTTAAAAATTTGTAATGGGGTTGTTAGCTTCGTTTAAATGAGTTAAACGAGTTATGTATAAGAAGATGGTTTTAATTAGTCGTGGGACGGTGGTCACTAATCAAAAATTTTTTTAATCTATTTCTATGCTTATTCGTTTTTAATTATTATTACAAGTATATTCCCTCTATTCAAAATAAGTGAAACATTTTAATTTTTGCAGTCTTTTAAAATAAGTGAAATAATCACAAAACCAATGCAATTTTACAATCACAAAACCAATGCAATTTTACTCTTTTATCCATATATACCCTTAAGTGTTAATTAAGGTGTTTGAACTTTTAAATGGTCTTGGAAAGCTGGAAATGAGAAAAAAATTATTAATTAATTGTTTACAAAGGGTAATTATGTCATTTTAAGTGAGTTTTTACTAAATTTAAAACCAACTAATCATTGCTCTTTTTTCCATATATACCCTTAAGTGTTAATTAAGGTGCTTGAACTTTTAAATGGTCTTGGAAAGCTGGAAGGGAGAGAAAATTTATTAATTAATTGTTTATAAAGGGTAATTATGTCATTTTAAGTGAGTTTTTACTAAATTTAAAACCAACTAATCATTGCTCTTTTTTCCATATATACCCTTAAGTGTTAATTAAGATGCTTGAACTTTTAAATGGTCTTGGAAAGCTGGAAGGGAGAGAAAATTTATTAATTAATTGTTTACAAAAGATAATTATGTCATTTTAATTTTTAAGTGAGTTTTTACTAAATTTAAACCAACTAATCATTGCCTTGGTCTGTGTAATATTCATAGTATTTCACTTATTTTGAATGGGAGGGAGTATATATCTCAGTCAATATTCAAAGCTATTTTCACTATGCACTGGCCTAATCGAGGAGCAATCCATGACAACCGTACTGATTAAATTACTAGTACTAAATTAGAATCATGAAACTTCCAACTCCCAGGTTTAATTTGTTCCAGATTATAAACACCGGGGGTTAGACTAATCTTCCACCTAGCACACAAACACGCCTGTTGACAAATGCCTTTTTTTAACAAGATTATGTTGCATTTGGCATAAGTAATTAATCGGAGTATATATACGAGTGTGGCTTTCTTCTTCTTCTTTTTGAACAAATAAATGTTTCCTTTTGCGCAAGTAATTGATTGGAGAATATAACTTGATTCATCGAATCGAATTCTAAATCAGCTGTTGAATGCCTTCAAGATGAGGTTTCTAATTCTAATAGCTGAGGTGTTCGTGTGCCTTCGTGATTTTTCTTTTTGGTTTGACCAAATTGTATCCCAAACCTTTTGGTCTGAGACTAATCTCTTTTAAACTGAGAACATGAAAGGTTAAAACTCTTCCATGAGATTAATCTCTTTCGGATTTAGAACATGAAAATTAGAAACTCTGCCAACAAATGCGTCTCTGAAAATAGATCTTTGTGATTCTCTTTCCACTTCTCTAAAATTCATTCGTGATCATTTTAAACAATTTTTCTTTTTGGTTTCCCACATTCTAACTAATTCAGATTCGACTCGGATGCTATACCTGGGTTTGGTGGGTGAGTCTACCAACGGAGGCGGCTACATACGCAAGGTCTCGAACCTGAGATCTATTTAAACTGAAACAAGTGATAAGAACCTGAGATCTATTTAAACTGAAACAAGTCGCTTATCACGTGATCCAACCCACATTAATAATTTTAAACAATTTTCAAAATATTGATAAAATTCATTTTCAAATTTTATCCTATTGGTCAATCCGTCAATGTTCTAAAAAGTCTTGATTTTGGTTTTATGATAATCAGTACCTTTATGATAAAAAAGATGTTCTAAAAAGTGGGCTCAAACAGAAAGTGCAGAATCAAGTTTTAAATCCAAAATTAACTTACATTCGAGTCTCCAACCCAATAAGTTAAGTTTTATGATGGGCTGACCACTGAAGGCCCTAACCCTAACCCAAAATCAAAATATGCATCAATAGAAAATCCAAGATCTATTGGAATCTAGGACGACATGAAAATGAAACTTTTAAATCCAAAATCAACCTTCCCCTTGGGCCTTAAGTCTGCAACCCAACAAATAAAGTTTTATGATGGACTGAAGACCCTAACTCTTTACTTCATGCAACTCATAAAGCAATTTTTGACATATTTGCAATTTTATTATATGTATATTTATTTTTTTGAAAAAATAATATTATACAACACCACACTTTAGATTTCATTTCCCCCTCTAATTTACAGCTCTCTTCATTATTTTTTTTACCTCGAAAATACAACATGTTAAGGCCTAACAAATAAATCCTACCTAACATCAGACTTACTATAGAGATTACCCTTGCATGGTTAAGATTCACTTTTTGCACCAGGCCGAGCTCCCAGAATCGACTGTCCAACAGAAAACATGAACCATATAAGTTGATGCTACTTCTAGGCATGCAAAATTGTAGATTAGACATGCATTGTAAAGACATCCAAATACGGCTGCCCTGGAAATGCTGAGTTCTTTTAGCTTCCTTCTATGTAGAAAATGCTTGTGTAAAATTGAAGCTTACCAGGTTAAGAAGGTGGATGGCAGCAGGCCTGGTGAATTTTCTTGCGAAAAGGAAGCACGGGGATGGCTTCCCCTTGCTACTACACCATTCTCTTCGATCTTCAGTCTCATAATGGATATTGTCAATATCCTGCATAAGTAGGTACATATATACTATCCACATCATTTATGAAGTAGAATAGTTTACACTTTAATTTAATTCAATTCATTAGTTTTTCTTCAAACTGGTTTCTAATTCATATGTTGAATTCAAATCACAACAATCAAATGTCCACAAATATCATTCTATGTTGCTTTAGCTTTAAAACACGAGGAATGTGGAAAATTTGGATCATCTAGGAGCTCGAAAGGAGGGCAAATGTACCTTTATAGATTTAATAAGCTCTGGAGTGGCATCAGAAAACTTATAAGTCACTGGATGCCATCCACGGCGTTCACGATCTTTAGAGGCCGAAAGATCCCATGCAGAATAGGTTAATGATCTCCTTGTGAGTTCTCCCTCTAAGCCTTCTTGCTGAATATTTTGAAAGAGGATGGTATTACAAAGGGGATATAGAAGATCATTTGAGAAAAGAAAATGAATAACAAAAATAGCATTTTAATTCAATGCCTTCCAAGAAGTTTCTTAGCAACTTGATATCCTCACTGGCCGATAAAGTGTTAAAATGAGAACGGTAAAATTTAACATTCTTTAGAGGCTGCTTCTACAAACTGGTTCTCTTTCTTTTCCAAACCACAAAGTAGTTTACACATGCATTTGTCTGAACCAACATAAATGATTGCTCTAATTAATCGAGCTGGAAAGTTCATTCACATTATAACAAGAAATTTCAATTTTCTTTCTCAGTAAAAGGAAACTTTTTATATCAACTAAGAAACTAAAAGAACAAGAAGAAGAAGAGGGGGAGAGGTGGACAGATTCGGATAAATTCTTACAGCGAGTAATGTTTGAACATAGTGTTCATCTGGTATACAATTATGCTCCTTTGCTGGATCAACTGGCTGCACATTAAAAGATATATATGATTATTACATGTATTAAATCCTCTTAGATTTATTAAGAAACTTTCTCCAAATTGAAATTACTATTGAAAAAATACAGTATTAATACTTACAAAGGGACGATCTCGCCAAAATTCCGGCAATGATCTCCTCTGCATAACATTGGTCAAAATATGAGAAAATAGAAGATCCCTGAGAACTGAGAAAACTTTTCAGAAAATAAATATCTAGATTGCATTGTGAAGAATATTGGCCCAAGTATATTTCAGAACGAACCATATAAACATCTTTGTAAAGTACATTGTCCAAACACTAAAGCTAGCTTGAAGTTATACTATAAATAAATCTATAAACTGTTATCTTCTTAAATAATTAAAAAGGCAAGTATTCATTAATAAGGGACAACTTGCCTTGCAGTGTTGTTGAAACATGGGAAAAACTGTAGTGTCATTCACAATAACCTCTGCATGCTTCCTTGTAAGCACAACCCACTGCAGGATGGGCCAATCAAAAGATGGATACAGTCAAGCCACTGTAATTCTTGCAACAAATATTCACATTATTCATATTCTTTTACAAAATTTACATTTAGTCTTTAATCTCGATAAAAAATGTCAGAAAAATGTTAGTCACAGAAGCTAACTGTTACCTGAGATCCTTTCCTCCAGTTGTAAACAGGTATAGTAGGATCCATTTTTGGGTTGTAGCGGCCCTCTTTGGTATCAGCAAAGCTGCTCAAAAAACAATTTGGGCATTGACAGAAGATCATCTTAAAATCACTTTAAGCTTAAGGTTCTTGCACAGCAAAATACTATGAGAACTAGGAAGGAGCATAGAGGTATATAAAAGTTATATAAAGTTGGTTCCAGTTAATGGTAACAAGAAAGAGAAAATTGTTGGACAATAAAACTGGCATCTAAAAGCAACCAGGATTGAGGATTCAAATTTGATTGCAGGGTAGGATTCCCCGAGAAAGTTCTTAATCAAGGAAATATTCAGGGCAAGCAATAATACCTTTTAATATTATTGGTGGAATGACACAAGTACGTTTACTTTCTAGATCAATAATATGGACTCAAGTTTGAGAAAGCATCATAATGTAATGCACAACAGCTTTCAAATATGCAGGAAAATATTCATAAGAATAAGAAATAGAAATGCAACCAACACTTAATAGTTAATCACCATTTCTCTATATGAGTGCATAAACTAAGCACCTCCAAATCCAAATGAAATGCAAGGACAAAATAAAACTTTAAGTCCCACTAACCTGTCAACAAAACTAGTTGACGTGGACATGATATAGTCATACGTGTAACTGAAGTTGTAAAGAGGTATACAGCTGAGAAAAAATCAAGTAACTGAAGTACTGTTAGATAACAAAATTTTAAAAGGGCAGTGTACTCTTTACTCCTAAATCAAAAACTATCACAAACAAAGAAACACCTAACTCCACATTCATCATACAAATCAATCCTCACCTATCTGAGACAAAAACAAAGCGTTCATTTAGAGGATCTGTCAATGCATGTTTAAGCAATATACGCTCTGCCTCAATCATGCTTGCCTCTCCCCAATCTACCTGAAATAGAACACAGCTAAATCTTATCAATATAAACAGTAATCTGAAGTTACATCATATCATCATTTTTGCAAAACAAAAGGCTTCATTTAGCTATCTACACAATAAAGACCAACAAACTTGTCATTCTAACAACTCTGTCTTAGTAATGTTACTAACATGTAATCTGACTCTACTTCTATTTGTTATATGAAATGTCTACCCTCACAAATTCTTGGAAGCCTAAAGGTTGAGATTCTTTGGCAACAGAAGAACAACTCCAAGTAATCAAGGATTGTTAAAAAAAAGTTGACAAGTGCATATGGAAAATGGTATATAGACATAAGAATTCAAATACAGACATGCAGGTGAGTTCATGAGTGATGGCTTGTAGTGTTTCCAACGAGTTTAAGGTCTTATACAGTGATTTACAAGAAAAAATTATTGCATAATTCTTTTGCACCATGTCAATTGTAGCCATCTCCAACATTTGACACATATTTCCAGTTGCTACACTAACAGATAACAGAAACTCGCTCTATCACAATCAGAATTTATATCACAAATAATGAAATACAAATCAGCTTTGAGAATTTAAAACAAGTTCAAATTTCTAAAGGAACTTATCAATATTAAGCAAGATTCCACGGTAGAAAGATTAGAAAGATAACCTGTATACTATCATTAACTTGCCGGTTCACGAAATAAGCGGATCTTGTTGTTGCCTTGTTGAGCAAAAAGCCAGGTCTAGAGTGAACATAGATTGAAAATCTGTTCTCTTCTCCCTAAAAATAAAAAATATATAAAATAACTGAACTAAAAATTCTGGTAAAAAACACTTACGAAAACCAAGAATAAGTAATAACAGTTGACAGTTATGATTTATGATGATTGAGATCATATAATTCAAAAGAAGCATGGTAATTTTTCTACTTTCAAATATATAGAAAAGATTTATGATTAATTATTAATTAAAGCAATACAAGACCATATAGAGAATGATAAAATGTAAACAAACTTTTTCCATTTATACTAAATTTGGAAACACCATAATGCACACTCAAAAACATCCCTATTAAGTAGGATTTGTTAAATTTATGAAAAATTAATTTCAAAAAGAAAAAGAGAGAGAAGAAATGATGATCAAATTATGAATTAAAGTACCTTGAGAAAAGCATCCCAAACCATGTCGAGAGGAAGCCGATTCCGCGCGATGAAGAGGAAGGCGATCTTCGGCTTGAGGACGAAACGGTGCCGCAAAGAAGCAAGCGAGACGACTCGAGAGTACTGTGTCTCCATCAGCGCTAAACTGGCGAGGCAAAACGCCGCCAAAAGCGCCACCAAAGCCTTCCGCTTCCATCTAATTTGAGATTTCTGCAGCACCGCTTTCCGCTTCATCACACTCATTCTTCCTCCTCCTCCTCCTTCCACTCTCACTTCAACTCCATCACCATTCTTCTAGTCACTTTCTCGTGTCACCATATGACATGTAGCTTTAATTAGTTGAATTGCGGTTGAGATTTCAGCTGAATTCACGAGAAATTTGGGGGAGAATTGCGAGGAAAGCTTTCACGTGAGATTCTGATTCGTTTCAGTCGGATTTTGGAATTGAAACCAAAGGGAAAAAGAAATGAGAGGGAGAGGTGAAAGAAAATGGAAATGGCGGAGTAAATGAAACTGAAAGTGAGCTGAGCTGAGCTGGGCTTTTGCCTTTTTTTTCTGATTTTAGAGTGCTGTGAAGTGGGAGAGTCGTAAAGGGGAGAGTTTTTTACTTAAGTTTGCGTGAGATGTAGGAGATCAGATCCCTTTTTAACATGCCACTGTCAGTCTCAGCTACCCCAGCTTTCATTTCATTTTCTTCCCTTTTTCTTTTTGTTTCCAAGTTCTAACTAATGAATAATGATTTCTTTTTTTAAAAAAAAAAATTAATAAAGAGTTTTAGAAACAATTATGAACTTACAAAAATTGTAAGTTGTAACCCTTCAAAATGAGATTATTGCAGTTAATTATTATTAGTAGTATAACTTTCATAGATCACATTGCAGCAAATTACTAAATATAAATATACCCATTTCTTTTCTTTTATTTCTTTATATGTACAATTTGAACAATTAAGGGGTCTTTACACTGTTTTCATGTAGGTCTAAGTAAATAATTGATGTGGTGTACCATAGTTACTTAAATAAATAAAGGTAGACATTAGAAGTTGAAAAGGCAACAATGAAGGATTGACACAAAAAAAAATTAAAAAATGTTGATGAGGATTGACACAACGTAAATATTGGATTTGCGATGAAAAATATCTTAATTCGAATATCCATCATCTTTCATTTGATAAATAAATTATTTAAAAGTTAAATCTTCACAATTAGGGCTTATTTCTAAACTTTTAAGAACAAAAAAAAATTGAACAATTTAAATTGGGATCCAGGGAGAATTGAAAATCTTACTATATGATGATATTCCAAAGACAAAAAGAAAGGAAAGAACAATCAAAAATAGGATGGTGAGAGAAAGAGAACTACTAACTAACTAGTTGTTATGGAATAATTATAATGACTTATTTTGATGACCAAATAAGAGTCAAATGTGGTTTATTAATCCGAAAGAAATGCAACTACTAAGTGGGGTAATACCTAAGGATGTCTCCCATTTGATTAAAAAATTTAATCATTGCCAAATACAGTGATTTTTCAACCTCCACTTCCACACATCCTTATTAATTATCATATATATATATATAACCTAATCCTACATTGAACAACTCCATTTGTCTCTCTCCCACCATCTAATCCAGAAGCTAGTTGTTAAGGAAAAAATCATTTATCATTTATATTTATAAAAAGCCTTAATTGATTACAAAAATCGACTACACATATATATTGGTTTACAAGTTTAAAAGGAGGACACAACTTGAACTCACGTACTTGCATGATTTTTCTCATCGGAGAAGTCAAAATTCCTAGTACATTCATGACTTGCTTAATTATATGCAAATTGCAATTAAGTTTGACTTAAGAATAATATATTTGCGCCATCGGGCATTTGGCCTGGTGGTAAAGTACTGGACTCTTAGTTCTAGTATATCTGGACCATGAGGTCTTGGGTTCTACTCTCACGAAATGTGAGTTTTCTTTGTAATTTGTGTATTTAGTATGTTGGTAATTATAGATGAAATTAGAGATTTGGCAATCTTATTTGATTTATGCATGTTTCAATTTATAAATAGGGAAGCCAATGTATTAGCACATTCTCTAGTTAAGATTGAGCTGGATAATCGTGTGATGCGGGACTATTCCTCCCGGCGTTTGTAATTTCTAATTATTGATTAATGAAAGTGATTATTCTAAAAAAAAAGAATAATATATTTGCATGCATAATTATACCCCAAACTTAGCTTTAATTTCCCTAGCTAGCTAATAGTTGAATTTTGAAATGAATTAATATGCCATGATGCATATACAAACTCAAATTAAATGGTTAGTTGATATAATGAGGCATGAGTGATGAACCAATTCTGTAAGTGCACAGAGTCAGTTGAAGTAATAAAATCCTAGAGTAATCCAGATGTCGAATCCACAGAGAACAATTAATTTCTATTATAACTAATTCTATCAAAGAAGGAATTGAAGAGAAGTTACCAAGACAATTTAAACTTAAGAGCAATTGAATTATAATAATAGGAAATTAAATGAGATATATGAAGATAATAATTGGGAAGCTTAGGGCTTCAGGTTTAACCTAATTGAGAAATTACTACCTAACCTATGAATTAATATGATGCTAAATTAGAATAGAATTACACCTAATTACCTATGTGCTCCGTCAAGTCTACACAGGAATATCTAACTAATTAGATTCACTATCCGTCGATGTCAACCTAATTAACTAGATTTATTAAGAACAAGTAATTATTCCCCTATCAAATTAGCCTAAGATTCATGTCTGATCTAGCCTAATTTGTCTATTTTCCTAATGCACAGATTATGCTTCTCCTGTCAGTTCATCACACAATCTCTAAAATAATCTATATGTTGATCAGGCATATAAATCTCATGAAGAACAAAGAAAATAAATCTAACTTGAAAGAAAAACAATTCAATTCATAAATCAAGCATTAATTCCCAATTGGCTAAACCTTAAACCCTAATTAAGATTTAGCTACTCATGCTCATCAGATCAAAATACGAAATATTATTAAGACGAAAAGAATTTAAGAACATGAGTAAGAAGAAAACCCCTTTACAGAAATCTTCAAGAAAACCTCCCAAAAATCCTTCCTAGAATAATTGATAGCCCTAAAAATACAAGAACTTTTTCTTTTATAGGGATACAAATCTCCATCCAAAAAATAACTCCTAAAGGGACTAGGAATCAAAGGAATCATTCCTCCTATTGGGCCAAAATTCGTAGAAATTAATTCCTGGATTCAGATGGGTGAAAACCCATCAATACTAGGAGAAAATTTAGTCAAAATCGGGTCCAGTCGTCTAACCCGCGCGCGTCCAAGGTTCAACCCGCGCGCGGCTAGTGCCAGGTAAATTGCCATATGCAAAACTTGACTGACCCGCGCGCGTCCAAGGTTCAACCTGCGCGCGGGTTACTCCAGGCTTCTTTTAGTTCATGCAAATTTGGTGACCCGCGCGCGTCCACGGTTCGACCAGGCGCGGGTTACTCCAGGCATCCCTTTGCATAGCTGAAATCTCTTGGCTAAATCCTTTGTGCTTCCAACTTCTATTTTCCTTCAATTTGGTCTCTTTTCTTCATTAAGTCTCCAATTAAACCTAAGAGAGAAAATCAAAGGAAATTAAGTCTAAAACGATTAAGTTCATTGATAAAAGCATCAAAATAACGCCAATAAATATGTGAAAATATGAGCTTATCAAATTCCCCCATACTAAGTTCTTGCTAGTCCCTTAGCAAGCTAGACTAAACTAAACCTAAAACATGATATTGATTCCACTTTCGTAGGTGTACGGCGGCACTTAGCACGTGACGCAAGCCTTTAAACCCCTATGTGAACATAATGGAGGAGTTATAGTCTCCTGAGGGTTTATCGACACCCACAAACAATGCTACAATGAAATTTAGTTCTAAAAACAATTTCCAAAAATTAATTCAAGTAGAGTAGGCTGCAAAGTTCAAAGGGTTGGATACTTCTCAAAACAAGTCATTTAACTAACAAAAGTAAAGCACAAATGGTTAGTTCATCATCCAAATCATTTGCCTCAAAAGAGTAATAAGAAAACAATTTTTTAGAGTTACTTACCATAGGCTTGTATCTTATCTACATCTCCACTACAACCAAATCAAGCCACTAACCAAATATATATATGCTTGTGTATGAGTCGAAAGGTCTTTATAAGGGTTGTAACGGGGCCATGGGACAGTGAGTTAATAAAGAAAGGATAAGGAAAATCAAAGTATTCAAGAATTTAGTAAAGCATAAAATTTCCTATCCTCTATAAACAACTAGAGCCAATTTCTTTTCGAGTATTCCATTTTTCACTTTTTTTTTATCTTCCAGAGGGACAATGTCATAGACATCTCTTCTTCTTTTGTTTGGAAACAACTCACTTCAACAATTATTTTAGGCACTTCACTATCCACCATCTTACTTTTACATTCCACTAATTTCCCCCACACTTATCTTGATCTCAATCTTTCTTCATCAATCAATAAAAAGCTCATTAAACACTAAGAATCGAAATCAACAATAAGGCTCAAGAATGTTGGCCTTCCACCATCCATTAGAACTAAAAATCAACAAGTTATGCTTTTACTAATTCATGAATATGGGTAAAACTTGTTTTTCGGGCTCAAGGTTCTTTGAGATAATGTGGTTACAAAGAAAAGGCTAAATATATTCAAAAAGGCACAAAGGGGTTACTAATGACATTGTAAAAGGGTAGGCTTCCTAAGGTTCTAACGGTCCAAACAAACGCCTCAGTCATCCCCATACACAATATACATTCCAAACCAATCATACCACAATCCAATTAGTCTCGAAGAGATTCGACACAAGTTCTAGAAGTAGCAAAAACCAAATTTTTATATACCCAATTGTCAAACATCTCTTCATTTGATGAACTTTGGCAATCATTTGTAAAAGTAGTTAAATTAAAGACACTATTAATGATATCCAACTCTAGAAATTCTTAGCCAAAAACCAAAACCAATTTTGAAAATTTGAAATAGAACTCTTAACAAAATGCCTAAATGCAAAATCTGCAGAAATACAATCAAATTTAAAGTCTATCCCCCCCACACTTAACTCAAGCATTGTCCTCAATAAACATTATAGAAAAGAATGAGAGATAGTTGAAGAGAACACTCCCTGAGTAAATACGAGAATAGAATTCCTTTGTAGCGAAACAAGTTTACAGCAGTGCAAAAGCAAATTTTAGCTACAAGGAATCGAAGAACAGAAAAACAAAGAGAGTGAAGAGTTAAGTAATTACAGGCTACAAGGTTAGGAAGCGATAAATAAAAACTAACTAAGATTAAAGAGAATTAAAAACTAGGGACAAGAAAGTGCAAACTAAAGTGATCAAGTCATGGTGCGGATGGTGGAGGCTGAATGTTGAGGTGTGCCATGATCAAGTCCAGAGATATCCAGATGTCAGCCTGTCCAGCTAGCAAAGTCGTCTGAGTGGTCTCGATGTTAGCGAGGCGAGTTTCAACATCCGAGGAGTCCCGAAGAGCTGCAGACGAGGATTCAGGCTCATCTTCGATAGACTCGCTAGATGACGGATGTAATGGCACAGGCTCATCAACATAACCATGTTGGCGCTCATTTTTCCAGACCCCATTTTTGTGAACAAAACCAAAATTCTTCATCTTATCTCTGTTGAGCTTAACTGGAACGGTTACAGAATCAACCCAAGAAAGACCAACTTGATGCCTCTTCAAAATGTCGGAGATTAGGCATGGAAAAATAAAATGTGATTTAGACTTTGCCACGGCCCATATCTCATGGATGATAGTCTTGGCCAAGTTGATTCCCGGAATGTGATCGGGCAATGGATTGGTTGTCATCATCTGCAAAGTAAAGATGTCCGTCAAACGGAGCTCATTAGTGCTGGTACTATGTGTAGGAATCATGTTGGTTCGGAGTAACCAAGCGATGAGTCGAAGCGGAATGCTACAAAACTTTGCATAGACTGTCCACTGTTTCTTGCGATTAATCGAGTAAGGAATATCCAAATGCTTAATGGCGTCCATCCTATTCCAATTCCGGTCTAGAACACAAAGGCTTGTATCCAATCACAGATGGTCCACAACATTGCAGGCCTCTCTCACTTTTTCAAAATGAAGCCAACCTCCTTTACCCGGAAACTTATACCATGAATTGAGCTTAGACTCCGTAATCTCAATGGGTTTACCACGGACATAAGAAGAAAGAGTGATGCAGGTAGTGTGGTCCTTTTCCTCCAGATTAGCATAAAATTCTCTGACAAGTTCCGGGTAGTATTTGTTAGGGAGTTTGAGAATTTCTTCCCATCCAAGATGTGCAAAGGCTTGATGAATATGGAATTGAGCATCAAAGTCATCCGACACAGTTTGTTCTTCAACAAAACCAAGATCCTTAATTGTGTTATACCAATCCTGATCCTTTTGATAAAGGAAGCGAGGATCTGTGGAACGTGTCCTATCATCGTCGGAGGCCTTGCGTTTCCTTGTCATAATGAAGTAGAAGAAAAGCCAAAGGAAGAACAAGCAGCAAGGTTCCAAAATAGCACCCAAATTCAACACGGAGCTCAACACCGTTCAATAATAAGCTCAACACGCCCAGGATCAGTTTAGAAGCAACAGACACAACCAAAGTATATCCAAATACAGTTGAAGCACAAAGTCAGCTGATGCACCAATTTAGCCTAAATGCAATTTGATGAACCAAACGCCTAAATTTGAATGAGGACCCACCAATAAACAGCAGT